>JAUJYZ010000004.1:190000-205000 GCA_033675265.1 Actinostola sp. cb2023 | reverse complement strand
TCATGGTACCGTAGGTTTATCTGCACGCTTTTTGATTGGTTCAGAAAGGAAGCCATTTGAGTGTCACGGTACCGTAGGTTTCCCACTCGTACGAAAACGACTCCAAATGACATAAAGAACACACCGCAGTCAAATCTAGATTTTCGACATTGATAAGGACATTACTGATTTTACTTCATGTAGGTGCGATGTACCTCTGAGTGCAACTTAATTGTAGAGTTGGACATACGCCACAATTACATCCATTGTCGGCAGTATTGCGCGCAATGTTGCATCGTGAGTTTATACCAAACGGTGCAACATTGCGCGCAATAATACTGGCAATATGATTGCAGTGTATGTTCACCTCTGCAATATTGTTGTGAACAAGCTTATTGAAGTACAGTACCAGTGTGATATCCTTCTGCAATATTGCAAGCTGCAAATTCCAGAAAAGGATACACACTGTTGCGCCCGGTATGATTAGCAATAATTTCAAAGATGGACCCGCATCCTTTGAAATCAGGATAGCAATAGTAGGAAAGGTGTGAAGTGCTGGAAATTAGATCAGATTGGTTTTTACTTTTATGGGTAATATTTTTTTTCAATTGTAATAAGGTCACGATGAAAACAGATTCACGAAAACACTTTTTTCTTGAAAGAAAAACATTTTACATTTTGATCCTGATTACGTCAGCGTGCATTGCTAATTAACCAATCAGAGCGCGTGTTATATTTTAGCTATGTTATATTTAAAAATAATAAATAAATAAAAAATAAAAAATATATAAAATCGGGATAGTAGCACTGTGTGTCCCGTACTGAGTAAAGTCCCGCGACGGTGTATAGGAATTTAAAAATGTATTTGCAATATTTCCATGCATAGATACAAGGGTTACTATGACGACCAACCTCCATATGGAACCTCCAAGATGTACTGGCACGTGATTGCTGCTCGCTTGGCTTTCGTATTCATCTTCCAATACACCGTCTACGCGGTTACAGCTGCCATTGCCAGCGCAATTCCAGACAAGCCTTCTTCTTTGAATCTCAGAATCCTTCGGGAAGACCACCTGACCAAGAAGATTTTGTATCCAAAGCCAGCGAGCCAGAGAAGATCTAGATCCCGCAGAGATAGAGGTGTTGATTCTGGGCAGAGCGGTATGCTGTGAGCTAAGAAAGGAACAGTCGTGTTAATGGAACATAAGGTGCTAGTTAATAAGTTGAAGTAAAGATGGACAAATAAAGAGATATAATACTGAAATAAGTAAAGGAAATGGTAGGAAAGAAAGTACTGAGGAGGGAAGAAAGGAAATGGAGCTCGATCAAGCTAGGAAAGAAGGAATTATAGATAAATGTGTAAAACTGAAGAGAGATAAAGACACGGCAGACAGGAAAGTAAAAATATCAAATGCAAACTGTTCGTAGCATTTTCACAACAGAAATTACAAAAGAACAAATGATTGGATACAAGTATTATAACTCTGGGCGCCTTCCATTTGAGTGGACAGATCAGTCAGTCGCGGCAATAGAACACACCAGTTGGTCTGGATGATGCCGGGGCCTCGGAACGGTAGTCCTTTTTGTACATCCTGACCATGTTCAAGATGGCGGCAGCCAGTTCGGCCAAATATAATTTTAAACAATCTCAAAAGGTCGGTCCAATCAGTTGGCATTCCGGTCTGCTATCATGCTCGAGAGTCCAACGGTGCTCTTCGGCGAGGACTCGGCGAGGACTCGGCGAGGACTCGGATGAAACGTCGCCCGCGCTGAAGAGCACCGCTGGACTCTCGAGTATGCCGGGTCTCACAAGGTATTAGGATAATCATATTAGAACGACTTCTATGCAGTTGTAAGGGATTTAATAAAATAAAACGTAACAAATAAAGCGGAGACTTTAATGGCAATATAGGGGAGGGGGTGGGGGAATTCTCAACAATCTATATCTCCCTCGGACAGAGAGCGTTGTGTGACAACCCCAAAAACGGGGTCAGGTTTCTTGGTGCTACAGTCTGCATTGTATTCTTGGTTAGGTTTCTTTGTATGCAGGGTATTGTTTTGGTTCAAGTTCATTCTTCTCGTTCTTTCTAACGTCATCTGGTGTTCTGCAACACCAAGAAACCTCCCAAAAACGGCTGCGAAGACTCGTACCTAGTCGTTGGAAAGGGAAGTAACCGGAAAGCGCAAAACCGGACCGGAAAGCGCGCAAAGGGGCTTGGGAAGGAGGGGCGCAAAGGCGCACGGGAAGGAGGTACGAGTCTGGGCTGCGAGTGAGACTAAAATGTACTCATGGTACAGCGGAACACGTGTTGTGCAGCGGCAGATAAATTGAGAATGTCAGGGTGACTATTTTTAAAATGTTTCGAATAAAAGTAGAATCAAGAATCAGTTAGCCTGCGAATACAGCCGCTTTTTGACGCTCGCCACAGGGGTCTCCCCGAAAGAAGCGTCAGTGAGGCCCAAATGTACTGTGACGTCATTTTGGACCCGAAAGAAGCTGATTGGTCGAATCGCATTATTTGCATAAATTAAAATCAAGACCTGAACAAAATATTACAATGTCGACCGTGGGCGATTGTATCGGAATCATATCACAGATTAAAATCATGTTCTACAATAATTTTGATTGCCCAACAAACTTTTTGGATTAGTGTTCACAACATGAGCGGCTGTGTTGTATCAGATTTACAACACGAGCTGTCATGACCTCAGAGGTCACAGTACACTTCGCAGACGCTTCTTTCGGGAGACCCGCCTGGTTTAAAGCGGCTGACGCAGGCTGACTCTAAAAGTCAATTTTGGTCATCCCCACTTTATATTTATATTCCGCAAGGATAGTGTTTTGGCCTGGTTTTCTCTGACAATGACTCTAAAATTGTTGAGACTGCGGTAGTTTTGGGGGAGAAAGGGGAAATGAGACAGACTTTTCACTTTGCGGGCTCCCCGTGGAAATTTTATCTCGTGTCCAACCCTTCTCGACTTTTTAAAATACACACGTGAAAATTTGACAAACTGGGATCGGAAAGTGACTTCTTCGTCTTTCAGTTTTATACACGACAAAATTTGTGAAAACTAGTGAAAGAAAATGCGTAAAAGTTCTAGACTGGCTTCAAAACTTTTGCACGATGCAACTGGGAGTGCACCAAAGAGTACTAAACGATCTAGGGAACGATCTACTGGAAGCATATCTGAAGTGGAACAACAATCAACTGCACAATCAAGCGTCCAAAAACCTGCAAGAAAGAGGGTTAAAGTAGAGCCAAAAGCATCTTTAAAAGCAAATGAACAGGAATATAACCCCTCAAACGTAGAAATCAAGACAGAGAGACAACAATCCCCCGTAGCGAAGTCCCGTAAAGGAACAAAGAAAGTCAAGCAGGAGAAAGATTTTGGCGCGAAAGATCGACAGGTCAAAACTCCCCAGAGAGAGTCTTCATCATCAGAAATCAGAAAGTTTATCGGTGCTCATGTCTCAATCAGTGGGAGTTTGTGCAACGCTGTTTATAATGCAGTGGAGATCGGAGCAAAAGCGTTTGCCATGTTTTTACGTTCTCAGCGACAGTGGAAAAGTAAACCTCTGGACGAGAATGTTGCAAAGGCTTTTCGCGAGGCTTGTGCATCAAACGGATTTTCTCCTTCTTATATTCTACCCCATGGCATATACCTCATGAACTGTGGATCTCCAGATGAAGAGGCGCTTGCCAAAAGCCGTGATGTTTTGGTAGAAGAACTGCAGCGATGTGAGATGCTTGGATTAACTCTGTACAACTTTCATCCTGGTTCGACGTGTGGTAAAATATTCAGTGGAAGAATGTCTGGACAAAATTGCAGAAAGCATCAATTTTGCACATAGTAAAACAAAGGCTGTTATCACTGTGATTGAAAACATGAGCTGCCAAGGAAATACGGTTAGTATATAGTTTTACTGGTGAAATATTGCAATGCATGCATGTGACCCGATTGCATGTACAAATGTAGTATACATGTAAGCTTATATGCAAAATATTGCAAAGGTATACATGTATATTTATAAATATACAATCCTGTTCATTTGCAATATTTATCAATTAGTCAATGAGCGTCCATGCGCACAAGAGAAATTATAAAGAACTCTTAAAAAGCATAAGAGTGGCATGAGGCGCAGGCATTTAATATGGCATCTAGAGAGCGTGCAGCCCATGGGGAAATACAAACAATGTAGTTCATAGCAATTTTAGCCAATGAGCGTTATTAGGAACAGCGCGCATACGATCAGAGGAGGCCAGTGGGAAGTTCACGAGAGCATGCATCCCATGGGAAAATAATTCATAGAACTCTAGCCAATCAGAATGCGCATTATATCATTGCTATATTCTAATGTGCAATAGTTTATAGGTAGACAAGCTACAAACATAACACACTGCACCACGAGTCACTACATGTATTGCTGGGTGTGAATCAGCTCAGTGATAAAAGCCCATGAATCTCATTATCAGGCCGCTGGTGATCAAACATGGCCATGCAGGTCACTTTCTACATGTATTACCCAGAGTGAATTATATTGAAAACTTGAAATTCAGCTGATGAAAATTGAAGCCTTTATTGTTACTGCCACTTACTTCAGTAGGACTTAAACCACCTACTTCTTTTATTGAAACCTACTAAGGAAAATGAAGCCAGTGTGTACAAATGTACACTGTATATAAATTTTGTTGAAGAAGTAAACTTAGCAAGTTGCCTCTGGAATGTCTGGCTGAATCAAATCAATATACAGTACACTGACTTTTGTTAAAAGATGCCTTATCAAGGTGTCCACATTGGAGATTGACACAGTGCAGTAAGGAGCATCGACATTGTTACCCCAATGTTCTTTTGTAAGAAAACACAGAAATAGCAATGTTCTCATGTTTTATAGATTGGGGGAAAGTTTGAAGAGCTCCGAGGGATCATTGACCGTGTAAAGGACAAATCACGTGTTGGAGTATGCTTGGACACATGCCATTCCTTCGCTGCAGGATATGATATCTCAAACCAAAAGGGCTACGAGAAGGTCATGCATGATTTTGAAGACATTGTTGGTTTTAAATATCTCAAGGGTGTTCACCTTAATGATTCAAAAGGTGAACTAGGCTGTCATCTAGACCGACATGAAAACATAGGCAAAGGAAAGATTGGCAAGGAGGGTTTCCGTCTTCTCATGGAGGACAAGAGATTCAATGGCATTCCAATGATACTGGAAACGCCATGTGTCAGTGATTCAACATATACAAGAGAGATCAATACCTTGTATTCAATGGTACCATAAGAGTAGCTAATGGTCATCCATTCATTTAACAGGAACAATGACTCTTGATAGGATAAAGGGTGCTTTAAATTACTACTGTAGCTGTGTACAGACCACAATCAATTAAAGTCTCCTGATAATCTGATACAATGTATGTTCCCTACCGTTCCACTGCCATTACAGTGAGGACAAACTAACCGGGACCAATTGAGCAAAACTGACCAATCAGATTACACCTGAAAATAATCACATTGCAACAAAAGTTGTCTGGGCCAATCAGCATTATAGTCATAATGATGATTGGCGCAGATGACTTTTGTTGGAATGTGATTATTTTCAGGTGTAATCTGATTGGTCATTTTCAGCTCCCGTAATCTGATCACTGGTCATATTTTCATGTGCTCAAGGGGTCCCGAAAAAGATAGTGTGTACATTGTACCATAATCCTTTGCAAACCTACTGTAAATGAGTATGCACATGCAAAATGTTAACTGTGATAAAAATAATGTACTGATATGTCATATGTTTGTTGAAACCAAGGGTTGTCGAGTGGTGAGAGCACTCTCCTCTCACCACTGGGGTGCCTAGAGAGAATTTTCTTTCAATGTCATGTATATAGCAAAGGGTTTATTTATCATGTTCAGTGCTAATACAGGATTTCAGGCAAATTACATCCATCAGAAATCAATTCCATGCAATACAAAGGCTCCATGACACTGTTACCATATATGGATGCATTACCAGGACGATCATACAACCATTACACATTACACTGGAAGGATCACCGTTGTACAAACAGTAAGTGTTTAACAGTTACAATGTATTTCACTATGGTGTTTGTAGGTTGATGACAAGTCAAAGGCCCCAGGGGACGTTTCAAGTGGTGGGATGATCCCCCTGGAATTTTAACTTGATACCAATATTGAAGAGTCCAATCAATAACAAAGTAAGACAGTGATCTCTGATCAAAAACTGAATTCTCCTTTGGACTCTTTGAATTCCATAGGAGAATTTGTATTTTGATCACAAGTCACTGACACTGTTATTACATGGTCCTCTTCAGTGATCTCTGATCAAAAACTGAATTCTCCTTTAGACTCTTTGAATTCCATAGGAGAATTTGTATTTCGATCGCATGTCACACTGTTCTTGCAAGTGAGATCCCTTCAATTTATTCTACTTGGTCATTAGATGAGACTATTTTGCTGACTACATTTCATGTCTCTTCCCATCTTGCCGCATTCCCTTCCCATCTTTCTTCCTTGGCTGGTTCAAGCTTTTCACTTAATGAACACTTTACAATGTAAAAATATATACTCCTAGCAACACTGAAAGCTATGTTATGAAACAAAATGATATCTTGCATGCAATGTCATAAAAACAAGTGTGTTATATTAGGGGTGTCGAATGGTCCCCGCAAACAATCACAGTCGCGCTATATTTCGCGGGTCTCGAAGTCTCGTTTTTTCGCAAAAAAACCATCTCAGAGTCTCGAATTTATAAAACAAGGGAAATGGTGACAAAGCGTCTCGGACTCGCAAAAATATGCCTTGTGTCGGAGTCTCGCAAAGTCTCGCCTTGACCATTCGATACCCCTTATTGTGTCTACTGCTGAGAACCAGCTGTAGACACTATGTCATCGAGTTTACCGGAAGATACTTCATGTCTGTCGAAATTAGTAAAATGTCACTATATATATTGATAAAGTAAGATGTACGAAATCTGACATGAAGTATCTCCAGATGTAAGTCCGTCCGTAATGTTAACAAAAGAAAGAGAAAAGACTGGGAACTAATTCCACGAATTACGGCCGTTTCGCCACCGTGACAGATCGCGTTTACCTAGACATTTCGCCTATACAGTGTATATATGGGAACTCTTCTCACATAACATATTTTGACATTTATAAATAGCAGTAGACACATTCACTCATTCGAGTGACTTTTGTATTCTATTGCTGTCAATTTGACACTGAATAACTTTATAATAATACTTTTTGTAAGTGACCAAAGAATGTCTGCTTTCAAGAAGTTTGACCGAAGTTTGTATCGTCTGATCATTAATATTTATGTACATGTAATAATGCTACAGTATTGTAATTATATAAACTTAATTAAGGGTACACACATAACAGCAAAAACTAATAAACATGTGGCCCTCAATACAAACCTCACCATATAATAATAATAATAATATGAATTAAATATGTAAATAAACAGCAATCAAAGTTCTCTAAAATATGATGCTGGTTGAATTTCACTTACTGTTATTAACGTAAACATATAGGTAGCTGTAATGCTGCAGCTCAATAAATATTATAAAGATCAGGGCCATACAGAATTCAAGGGGGGGGGGGGGGGGGGGGGGGTATGTATTTAAAAGAAAGAAATAACCTAAAAATAGTACAGTTCTCAGTACTTCTTGGTATCTTTTTTTGCCTTGCTAGGGGGGACAACTGCCCCCCATCCCCCACCCCCCTGCCCCTTTGCTGTGTACGGCCCTGAATATTCTAACTGAACCTTAACAGGTGTTAATGAAAACTATCAAAACACTAGTATGGGCTGTGTCAACTGTGTTGGTGTATAATGAATGATAAATTCACAGGTTAAGGGAAATCTTTAACACCATGAAAAAGAGTACTTTACATCAAATCGATTCTCAACTGTGATAATGTAATTAAAAATACTGTAAATTGTCAATATAGTTCCTTGGTTTACAATTTAAGATGAGAAATGATATACAGATTTTATTATTATTATTATTATTATTATTATTGTTATTATTATTATTAATAAAAAAATATAAAAAAAAAAAAATAAAAAATATATATATTATTATTATTATTATTATTATCGTATTATTATTATTATTATTATTACCGTATTATTATTATTATTATTATTATTATTATTATTTAGGATCACACAAAAAGTCATTGACATTGAAGCAATATTTCAAGAAAACAATGATCGTTATTGTCAAATCTAACGTGAGTGGGGTATAATAACAATTAGTGTTATTAACTTTAAAAATTGAAGTTTCATTCCCTTTCTTTGCTTTATTCTACCTTTCTCACTTTCTTTCTCACTTCTTTTAGTCTTTCTCTCTTTCCTTTTCTATATCTCTGTTTTATCTGTTGTGCATGTTTCCTTGTAGAGTTTTATGGATTCTTAATAACACGTGTACGTGTACTATTTTAATTATTTTCTTATGTAATTATTACATCCACTTGGAGGTCAACATATCTCAATAGAACAAACACCACAACAAACTCATTTGTTGAAAATAATTTATTAATTAATAAAAAACACTAAAGAATGTCATATTGAAATTTAATTTAAAATCTGGTTCTTTCATAAACTCACTTACCTACAGTACATGCCTGTTGATGGTGCGCGATCTTTTGTCAAGCAACAAGACACCTGTATCTCACCTTGTAATTGAGTTTTTTCATTACCTCTGTTGGAGGTACTCAATAAATAGAGCGTATATTTTCAATAACTTAAAGATTTTGTTTTGAAAGCCGTGCTGAAGTCGCAGGACTTTCATCTCTCTCTTCTCTTTTGTGCTTCAAGGTTGTCGCTTGATAAGGTGAGTGACGAGTTTTTATATCGAATTGTCGTTATCCGTCCCAGAAATGGAGAAACTATGTATCCAGTGCTTTCTCCACAGTCTAACATTTCCATCTGAAAAACGATGATATTTTTGCATGGATGTCCCGTCGTTCACCGAGACTTCAAAGCTCTTCAAAGTCAAACTCCTTTTGAAAATGAAAATCTACTCGGTGAAAAAGTTCTTTCGTTACAAATTATTGTTTCAAAAAACAACAAGACATAGGTGAATATGAGGTGATAAAAACTATTGTATGCTTCTTTTCTAAATTTAGTTTATAGAAGCGACAGTTTCTTGTTTTCCGTCTCAACTCTCCAGCAAAACTGAGAAACCGTACACCATAGATTTGCGTCCGGGCAATTTTGAAAACAGATGAGGCTTTTTTTCATTATTCATTATTCATTATAACGCAACTTTATTGACTTTGAAGTGTTTTTACATCGTTTATGCACTCCTGCCCGGAGGGGGGGGGGGGGGGGGGGGGGGGGGGTTGGGGGGTGGTTGTGGATCACTTTGACTTGCCGTAACTTGTTTTAACTACCTTTTACGAGTCAATCTTCTTTTCACGAATGGATCTTAAAATTTCGAGCTAATTTACATATTCACGTGCCGAACGTTTTACAAAAAATCTTTTTTTCTCGATTTGTAGCCTTCCAATACCCATCTATTATAGGTCATAAATAACAAAGAAGACTTCTTGTCGGCAAGCCAAAGTGATCCAGATTTCTATAAATTTCCGCGCGTTTATAAATATTTGCCCCAATTCAAAATGGTGGACGAAAGCGTGAAAATACCAACTAGATGTGTTGAGGTCAGTGCTCAGGCTAATGTCTCTTTCGGATCAGTGGCTTTTCTGGTATGGATGATTTGGAACTTACATTTGGGTGATGAAGTGCCTTTTTTGTGCAAATAATGATTTTTTTTGTAAATAATGAAAGTTTTCGGCGGTAGCTTTCGGTGCATGCGGGCGGTGGACGCAAATCTATGACTTTCATTCTCTTGGTGGAGGCTAAATGGGATACCTCAAAAGGACTTCATTAATATAAAACAATAGAACGATGCAGTAACACAATAGATTCGTTCTATTG
This sequence comes from Actinostola sp. cb2023, assembly GCA_033675265.1. Taxonomy (NCBI): domain Eukaryota; kingdom Metazoa; phylum Cnidaria; class Anthozoa; order Actiniaria; family Actinostolidae; genus Actinostola; species Actinostola sp. cb2023. The sequence continues at coordinate 195,058 of JAUJYZ010000004.1, read as the reverse complement.
TTTGGTCGGCCAAGGGCGGTTTGGGTTATGGAAACAAGCCTTTACCCATTCTCTTGGCCTTACAAAGATGGCGTTGTTTGCTACAAGCTATGGTGAATGTTATAACAAATGCGTTTTGAATGAGTGAGCATCGTTTCTTTGATAGTTTGTGAACCAACTCTAATTTTAGTCAGTTTGGAACGTGAAATGTACCGTTAAACTGAATAATATATCACCGAACCAACTCTAATCTCATAAATTGATAGACTGATTCTATAAGTCGGCCCCAGTTCGCTCTCTGTCGATCCTGATGCGACCACCTATCGATATCCAAAAGGAGCGAAAACAGCGACTTATGGAATCAGTCTAATAAATTGAGAGCTTCATACAAAGTCTCGAAACTCTTACAAACTCAGAAAGCTAACTAAAAATGTATGTCGGTTCTAACTATATAACGGCTATAATAATTATTGTAAACTGTAAATTTATCGGACCAAAAATTTCAAGATTTCGAAAGTTAAAACTTTTGAAAGGAAAAACAAACCGAGGTTAGCAAAACAGTGGCAGGCTAATCGTAAGACACTCAAAATAATCTACATTTCTCAGATCCAATCAATACGCACTGCTAATCTATTATGCATTTTGTATAAGCGGTGAACGCATAGCCGCGGATCCCGAAAAAAAGAGACGCCGGTCTTTGAGGTTCCAGTGGGATTTTTTGAACATCAATTACTTTTCGTTATTGCTATTTCTGACATGATTAACTGGTAGAGAGGCTGGATCCAACATGGCCGCTATGACGTCACGTGAAAACCAACAATATTTCTGATCACAATTTGTATTTTTCAATAGAACTAAATCGATGTTAGGCGAGGCGTAGTTCTTTACTGATCTTCAAAGAGAGACCTGTCCATCACAATGGATTCAGAACAAACCATTTCACCTCATCCTTCAGGAAAAATGAAATCTGATACCTGGAAAGACTTTTACGAGAATTCAACACTGCATGGCCTGAGAAATGCCTTTGCGAGCGAACGTTTGCTGTTGCGACTTATGTGGTTGGCGCTTATCCTTGGTGGTTTCGGCTACGTCGCGTATTCGTCTGTGGAAAGCTGCAGAAGATATTTCCAATATCCTACAATCGTACAAGTCCATGAAACTATTAATGATACACTGCCATTCCCAGCTGTCACGATATGCTCGCAAAACTTCGCCGACAAGAAAAAAATATTTGCAAAAGATGGCGATTCTGAGTTTAACTATTATGGATTGAACGTCAGCGCATGCGCGGTTACCGCTGGTGTACGCGCGGGACGACCTTGCGGGCACGCGTTGGTATGTGCATTCATAAAACTATACGTCATATATGGACAACGAATCATAAACTGCACCAAAGATTATCAGAAAAATATCACAAAAGCTTTAAATGCCTCTGGAGTGACGTTCGACTTGTTGGAGTTTCATCGTACGTTTACAGAGTCTTGGCAAGAGGTGCTTCGCTTCTGCTGTTTTGGTATGGAATGGAAATTCTGCTTTGCACCTAATTATTATGAAACGACCATGGGATCTAATGGGAGATTGTGCCATACATTTAATTCAAAGACTATAAACGATAGTGTCGAATTCCATAGTGTGACTCCTGGTGCAATAGGTGGGGTTAAGTTCACACTCAAACACCGAGCTGACCGCTACTTTTATCCGAATTTTGTCGAAGGCTTTGAAGTGTTCATCAACGAACAAGGAGTTGCATCGAGTTTATCTGGGATTCGAGCGCTACCTGGAATGTTAACATCTATTGCCATAGAACGGAAAGAGGTATGTTGCGCCCTCCTGCAGGGCCAGTAGAGAATTTTGTAGAAAATGTCACTGGCGGTAAAATGATCGGTGACAGGTTAGGAGAACACATGAAATTGTTAACGTTTTTGTAAATATATCAAAAAATGCCTCATACGAAAGTGTCGTTAGTTCGACCAGCTTTTACTTCCATATTTGGGCATGTGTACTTACCATATTTGGAATCCCTGTAAATATTTTTCGCTTTAAAACTGCGATTTTTATCGAAAAATCCATCCAAACTTACGGTTAGTGGTACAAATGTGTTCTAGCGTAAATTCTTCTTGGCTTTACTCCCCATTTGAGAATATTTCCCCCGTCTATTTTCTCCATCCTATTCCTCAGTTTGGTGACGAAATTCCATATTTGGTGTATGACCATTGTTTTATCCGCTCGTATCCAGTCTCCAAACGGTCACAAACCATAAATTTTTTTTTTACAAACCTGAATAATACTAATCAAATTGTGTAGATATGGCACGGTCGTGATATCTATTCAACCAATCACAGCGCGAAAAATCATTGCTCAACCAATCAGAATGCTCGGATACCGCACGATCATGGCGAAAACGACTGTATACTCATCTACAAGACCTCTGTTGTAGGTTCAATACTTGGAAGCACCTTATGGTGGAAAGTGTGAAAAGCTAACTCTTCAAGGTTATAGAAAATACTCCCAGGCCGCGTGCTTCGACGAGTGTTTTAGTAACAACATGAGCGTGACTTGTGGCTGTCGATTGGTTGGACAAGGAGGTACGTGAAATCATGGAGATTATTGAATCTTTTAAAAACGGGTTCTTTGACAAATGAACCCTGGTATCCAACCTAGCCTGCGAATGGCAACAGAGCGTGAAAGTAGCCGCTGCCCTTCGAAAGCTACCTTCCCTCCGTCCTGCTCTCCTGGTCCTGCTCTTCTTCCAGTCTTTAAATAAAAGAGCTTGGCACGAACTACGGCATATTGTCATTACCGCGTTATATGTAGCCTGATTTTCAGACGGCTCATGTGTCATACGCTCACATGAGAACAATTTGTTGTGATTTGTGAGTGTGTGACTTTTAACTAAAGGAGGACACAATTAGTGCCAACAGGCGCTAGAACGCTTAGAAACATGAATAAAGTTATGATGATTATTATTATTATTAAGAATAATATTAAGAATAATAATATATTATTATTATTATATATTATTATTATTATTATTATTATTATTATTATTATTATTATTATTATTATTATTATTATTATTATTATTATTATTATTATTATTATTATTATTATTATTATTAATACAGAACATAACCTATGTCGGAATCTGCCTTCTTCCTTTGGGATCCCTGCGCTGCGCTATGGGAAATTAAGAGAGGGCATGGGGACAACAAATAAGAAGAATAGAAGGCAGCTGCCCAACTAGGAAAATAAAAATGTAAACAGTTAAAGATATTAATAAAACTTTGACTTCTTTTCACAGTTTACAATGACGTCGTAGCTTGCTACTCGATACACGCTAAATGCCTTCTTCAAGTTTCAAGTAAGTTTAAAATATCTGAGCTGATCAAACTTCTTTGTCTGCTTGTCTCTTTCTTTCCTTCTTTTCAGTTTTTGTTTTGAGTTGCGCGAGGAACTGATACTAGTATGTTGCGTGGAGAATCATGGCACTGTTTTGGATGAAGCCATTACTGTCTTTTTAAAATTTACTACGTTGATGAAAAAAAAACGTTTGGTAATAAGTTCATATGTACAATCAATGTCATTAACGTTGTCCAGCTAAAAAGCGATTTTAACACTACAATAAATGATACAGAACTTATCAAAACACATAAAGTGGAAAATGCCAACCCTACAATAATATTAATAAGAAATGTAACCTATGCCTTTACGAAAAGTTTATAATAATCTGTAAGAAAGATCTATGCAGCCTAAACAAACGTAACGAACTAGCAAGTTCATGTCGCCACCGAAACAAATACGTGCTCAGGAACTTTACGTAACACAGCTGTTACCTAGCAACCATTCATATTTTACCACCAGCATTCAAAATTCACTGGTCATTGGTTGTAATTGCCTGAAGAGTGTGGTCATTCTTTGATCATACGAAACAGAGCTGTAGCAATAAAGCGACGAATCACTCCTGAAGTCTAGAACCATTTAATAAGATGAAAAAATATATATATTGAAGACTGAATAGAAAACGAGCGCGCGTGCTACGTGCAGATTTATAGCACGCGGTGACTGATCAGAACACGAGAGAAGTGTTAAGAGAAGCACGACGCGTAGCGGATAAATCTGCACATAGCACAGCGGGCAAGTTTTCTATTTCTTTTATAAAATACAATTATGATTTTAAGGCAAGTTTTCAATTTTGTTCGTTACAAAAATGTTTGAATATCTGCGCGCGCGTGCTGTGTGCTCTCATAAAGCACGAGGAATACGCATCCTTTGGCCAATCAGAGCGCGCGTTATATCATAGTTATTTTATAAATATATATATAAGACATGGAGGTTTCCATAATTTCCCGCGGAATTTAAACTGTTATCACTATTTCGCGCAACTTGAAAAGAGCGAACTAATGGAATCCACGTGTTCAGATGAAGTCATTGGTTACTTTTTAGATTCCTTTAGTTACGACACTTGCACGTGTCCTCCAGCATGCAACGCGACCAGGTATAGTCAGTCTGTGAGTTACGCTTCCATGGCCAGGAAATCCATTGATGGAGTGTCACAAATGTATCAATACCTTGACTATTCAGAGTAAGTGAATATTGAATAGTAAGCTGCTATTGGTTTTATGTAAAAACAATACATAGAACGGCAATAGAACAATAGCTAGGACAATTTGTGCAACAAATTTACGTACTAATCAATTAATAGTTTGTACTAATCCAAAGCGAAAATTGAAATTCAAGCTGTCCAGTAGTAGTAGTAGCAGCAGCAGCAGCAGCAGCAGCAGCAGCAGCAGCAGCAGCAGCAGCAGCAGCAGCAGCAGCAGCAGCAGCAGCAGCAGCAGCAGTAGCAGTAGCAGTAGTAGTAGTAGTAGTATAGTAGTTCTGTAGTAGTAACAGCAGCAGTAGTAGTAGTAGTAGTAGTAGTAGTAGTAGTAGTAGTAGCAGCAGCAGCAGCAGCAGCAGCAGTAGTAGCAGCAGCAGCAGCAGCAGCAGCAGTAGTAGTAGCAGCAGTAGTAGTAGTAGTAGTAGTAGTAGTAGTAGTAGTAGTAGTAGTAGTAGTAGTAGTAGCAGCAGCAGCAGCAG
>JAUJYZ010000004.1:120000-185000 GCA_033675265.1 Actinostola sp. cb2023 | reverse complement strand
AGTCTGCATCTCTTGTTCAAAGTCCAAGGCAACATAGCAAAGCTTCTCCTTGATGTCACGGACAATCTCACGCTCAGCAGTGGTGGTGAAGGAGTAGCCACGCTCTGTCAAGATCTTCATCAGGTAGTCGGTCAAGTCACGGCCAGCCAAGTCAAGACGAAGGATGGCGTGGGGAAGAGCATAACCCTCGTAGATGGGTACTGTGTGGGTTACACCATCACCAGAGTCCATGACAATACCAGTTGTACGTCCAGAGGCGTACAGGGATAAGACTGCCTGGATAGCTACATACATGGCAGGGCTGTTGAAGGTCTCGAACATAATCTGAAAACAAATACGAATAAGATTACATCGACGTACGGCAATAACGCGACAGAATTTTCACATTAAACAGGACAAGAAAGACCAGGTATTTTCTAAAAAAACGGCCGGCTATCCCTCCCCCCTTCGCTCCCGCTTTCTCCTTTAGCTTCCTTTCTTGCTCGAAATAAATAAATTTCCGCCCGCATTCAAGTCCGATCTCTACGATGTCACGCCATCCACACAAAGCTATGAAATTACACGAGCAAACAGAAATATTTTTTTTGAAGTGCGTCAGTCGAATCAAATATTCACTTCAGTTTACTTAGACAACAAGTCTCTAAATGTTGATTCAGAGCTTTCGAAATTTCTTATCACAGATGTCATGTACGAGACCGGGCGGGTTCCTCCGACTTTAATCTGACCAATCAGATGATACTTGACCAAATATGGTTCTAAGGGAAAATCTTGCGTAAATAACCACAAGTTTACAAGCAGGGGTCTCGAATTTCCGACCCGGAATGGATTTCAGCTTCGCCTTGCCAAGCCTAAAATATGTATGATTTTAAACGGATTTTTTCATATCGATCTTTATGTTCGCGATTTAACACTGCACAAAGCATTCGTATTTATGTTCGCGTACATAAGCTGTTGCATGTAATTTACACATTGAAAGAGAAAGACCAGGTCAACTAGTAAATAGATTTCGTTTTGAGCATCGAATCAATTTCTGGAAGGTTTGAGTCCAGCATAATCCAGTGAAACATTAAATGGAAATTAATAATCTCTAAATATACGACCTATTGCACCCTTGGAAACATTGAATAATTGAGAAATTGTAGTAAAACGCCGGTCGATCTACTGCCATGTGGTTTAAAATCTATACTAAGCAAACAGATACACGAAACCATTTTCATTCAAATCGAATAAGTGAACCGATACTAATCAATCGAAAACACAAAAGCTATAGCACTAAACAACAACGATAATGATTTGTTTCAATAATTTTTCGCGGTATTTAGGGAGGTGTGGTCGTCGATAGCTCCTCTGCTTGTGTCTGGTGCAGATTCAGCAGTCATGTTTCGAAATAAAAAAAATCCCTTACCTGTGTCATCTTTTCTCTGTTGGCCTTTGGGTTAAGGGGAGCTTCTGTGAGTAATACTGGATGTTCCTCGGGAGCGACTCGAAGTTCGTTGTAGAAGGTATGATGCCAGATCTACAGGAAACAAGCGAATCGGTTGAGCAATCAAGGAATGTAACTAGTCACGATTGAAGCTACTATACTAACCTTTTCCATATCATCCCAGTTTGTTACGATGCCGTGTTCGATGGGGTATTTCAGGGTAAGGATACCTCTCTTGCTCTGTGCCTCGTCGCCGACGTACGAATCTTTCTGTCCCATACCAACCATTACGCCCTGATGGCGAGGTCGGCCAACGATGGAAGGGAAGACAGCTCGTGGAGCATCATCTCCAGCGAAACCAGCCTTGCACATACCGGATCCATTGTCTACAACTAACGCAGCAACATCTTCATCGGCCATTTTGTAATATTTTATAGAGGTTAAACACTGAAAGTGAACCAACTGGAGTGCGTACTTCGCAACAACAACTCAAGCAATGACCAAAATGGGTACGGCTGGTTTTATAGTCACCGCCACAATAGGCTTACTCTCGTTTGACCATATAAGGGCAAAAATATGGTTCCAGCTCATGAATGCGGCGTTACTTGTCAAACAAGTGAGCCATCTGTTTTCATGAACAGCGGAGATACGATCGAAACTTCCCCAAGCCAAGAATCCACGTTTCCATACGCAAATGTCAAAGCAAATTATTCAATTCTTTCGTTGGAATTTATTCTCCAAAACTACGCAAATTAGAGATTATATTTTCTAACCAAAAGCTTCGTAAATTTGTCGTAGTGTTAGAGTTTTGTCGAGGCCGACGCCCCCAGTATTCTAAACAGACTACGGGGATATGATTCAACATGAAGAAATGGAAAGTGAACTTTTATACCATATACGGTTAGGCCCTGCTGATTTAAAAAACAAGATATTCAAGTTTTTCCGTTAGCGAGATACTTTCACTTCGACTGTAAAGTAAACAACCTGGGAGCCACAGATGATGTGTTTTTTATCCGCAACTACAGATTTGATTGTAAATTTATCATTTTCTGTGTGCACACAAAACTGCATTAATCAATAAGTAATTGACAAGTCAGTCTGTATCGTGAAACGTGTGTCTGTGTACGACGGATTTAGGTCACAAGAGGAAGTATCCAGCCGTGTTCCGTGCATTCACTATTCTTGCTTCGTTAGTAGCCAGGGTTTGTAGATGCCGTTATTGGAGAGGATTTATACATGGAAATATATATTCATCGCGGTTGCTGAAATATTCATTAAAAAAAATTAAAAAAATAAAAATACAATAAACATTTTAAGTAAACACGTTGTTTTTACAAGATGACTTCCGGTGCTCAGCATCGAAATAGATTGAGTAGAATAGATGGTCAGAAAACACTGTAGATAGAGGGGGGAAATACTCGAGAAATCGTATGGTAAAATAAGCATTGCTTTGACGAGAGTAGCGTTACTGTATTTCCTCTATGGAATTATTAAACCAATTAGTGAACATTTCGTCTGTACAGTAATGAATACAATAAACTATCTTGACAGATCTCATCTCAGTGAATATTCAATTCCCATGCGTGATTGTGAAATCATACGAAAACACAGGAATTTCAAGAACTACCAATCGACCAGAAAACTTTTATTCGTTTACCGGCGTATTTTAAAAGGCTGACCTCGTCGTCACGCACTCCTAATATGGAGTTGGTTTTTCTTCAAGAAAGAGAGAATGAAAATATGTTTTGCATAGAAACGAATTGCTGACAATTTCTCGATTTGATTTACGATGGAATAGAATTTTACATGCTTCTTGAAGGATAACTGAGGTCAGTTTTGTCTAGACGATGGGAAAATGATGACTTTTTAGCGGACACATGCCGCGTGTTGATGAATGGAATCTTTCGTGACCCGAGTTGTTTTTGTGACAAAAGATTTTATAGCAACGCGCTGTAATGATGAGGTTTACGTGACGTGGCTGATGTTGATGATTTATCTCATTCACTCTCAGAAAAATACCCACATTATTATCCATATAAGGTATGTCGTTCTTACTCAAAATATAAACGAAAAACAACTGTTTCAAGTGAAAGAATTTGAAAAAAAACTCACTTATTAATTCCATTCCGTTTATCATAAAAACGGAGAACTTTCAATGTCAGAAATCAGTAGATTTTTCAGGCACTCTTTAACAAATTCAAAGCACTCAAACTAATGTTTAAGTTGTCCAGTTGGACATGGACGATGGTTCAGTGGCTGGATAGGGAGGTACTACCACAAGTTCCTTCCAGGGTGAGCTGGAGGGTTGTATGAGTTCCGGTGTTTCGCTTTATACGAGAGACAGTCATCAAAACGTCCGCGTTGGAAAAGCAAATCTTTCAATAAACTGTAGATGTTGGTGAAAGGTTTTTGCTGCACCTTCTCATAACTAGACAACAGTAGAACTGTCGACGATATAACCGCTTCCTATAAACTATTTATAGCATTTTAATAATGATATAAAAATATCTTTGTAAGTAAAAGTGAACCTGAATTATTGCGAAAACCTTTATTCCCAAACTCACTGAAAGGGACAATGGAGGAGAGAGGGAGGAGGTGGGAGGAGGGGGAGGAAAGCCCAAACCGGAAGTACAAGCCATGTCTTGCCATCATGACGAGATGTGTCCAGAAACTGGGGTCAGCCTTTCATGACATGGATTAATATCAAAAGTTCTTAAAATTCATGAGATTCTTTTACAATGAGTTCACTATTCTTGATTTATGTTGCGATTGCATGAAATCTCTTGTTCAGTGCCTCGCTGCTTGTTTTATGCTTTCCAAGCGAGTCCCAATAAGCGACACAGGAAGCCCAATAACGAGAAAAAGTATGGCTACAGAACACACTGTTATACGCGTGCGTAACGCGTGCGGTTGTCTTTACCCTGAACTGTACACGCGTCAGTGGCTTGTACTTTGTACCTTATTTAATAACAGTTATGATGATGTGGTAAGTTCTTAAATAGCGCATTATAGGTCTCAAAAACGAGTCTCAAATCAATTCTGGCGAATACAATCAGCGTTTTGCGTATGAAAACGCGTAAAATATGCTCATGTCCAAACAGAGAAGCGGCCAGTCGTACCGTGGGGCCGGAGCTGGCAATCACAAGACACCGTTTTCATGCAACACTACATGCATGTCCGAACCCGTGCACACAGCGTATGCATCCCAGTAAGCTGTGATGATAATGGCGTTCAATTACAAGCAAACAACCTCCCTAGCGCTGTCTCAAGATGGGACGATTTGTAGCCACTTGACATGTCGGGGCAATTTCAGGGGTCCGTACATGATGACAGATAGTTGCTATGGCAACAGGACCAAAACATCGGTGACAAATTATGAACTTGAAGTAGCACAGCAAATACCTTACAAGTACTTATTAGAAAGAAGATGGATGGAAATATTTCATTCTAAAAAAATATGTAATGATCACTTTTATGGTAATTAAAATATATTACAAAATTTATAAAGCACAGGCTTCCCATTCAGAGTAAAAATATGCTACAAAGTCAATGATCAACAAAGTAATAAATTATTATTGTATTATTGTCTACTGTAGTTTTCTTTACAATCTTGGAACGAAAGTGTTGTTACATTTTTCTCCCCCTCATGCATTTCATCAATGTTTTTCAGAGATCCCTGTCCAACCTTGACCAGATAGATGGATCATTATTGTATACAAAGAAATTGAATGACCATAAGAGCTGGCAGTTTCACAGATATTGAATAAATCACAATAAATGGAAATGTTTCCAGTAATAGAAATTTGTAACAACACCTTTTGTCGAAGATTGTAGATTAGTGAAATTAGTAATAGTCCTCTTGACGTACATCATTGTACATATATGTATAACAAAAAAGTAATTAAAACCATCTATGGTAAAGTACATGTAGATAGAGCACTGTCCTCTTCGCTTAATTTGAACCCACCCATTGATAAATAATCTTTGTATTTTGTAGATACTAACTTATGTAAAAATGTGACCTGGTCAATACTGCTGCAACCTTGGTCAATCATTGACAATAGAGTAGCATTGTCATCAGTGGTGATTCCAATCATGTGTAGAAATCTCCACAGGATACATAGTGACAGCCATCGAACCTCTAGAAATGGAGCATCTGGGGGTGAGATGTCACCATTAGTACATGTATAGTTGAGTTTCTTGCAGCAATGAATCAAATCTAAAACTTTATTTGAGTCTATTAAATATCTTAGCTTGGTACAGGACCCAGCTAAAAAGTAAATGTTGCCAGCTCAACTAGCATCAAAACCAGAAAGGCATACATGTATATAATGTATATAATGTTTCTTTGGCATTCAGATTTATAGCAGAAGCATTGTTCAGGGTACATCCAGAGGGGTGTCGAATGGTCCCCACAAAAAGTCAGAGTCTCGCAAAATTTCCATAAAATTTCGTGGGTCTCAATGACTCGTTTTTTCGCAAAAAGCCATCTCAGAGTCTCGAATTTTGAGAACAAAGGAAATTGGTAGAAAAGCATCTTGGGCTCGCAAAAATATGCCTTGTCTCGGAGTCTTGCAAAGTCTCGCCTTGACCATTCGATACCCCTCTCTACTGTAGCTGGTGAAAGCTATTGCACTGGACTGAACAATATAAATCTCCAGTTGTGATTATTATGGTCTGTTATGAGAGTGGCTTGAAAGTGGTTTGATTCATGGGAGAGCAACAAATTCTTTGTTTCATACTTTGAAACTGCTACAGCTAGTACTCTACATGTACACAAGGTATCTTTGCCCTGAACTCATCAGTCTTTGATCTTCTGATTTTACACTTAATTATTTAACTTACCATCTGACGGTGATACTGGGGGTAGCAATTCCAGTAACATACCCAATAACAGTCGTATTGAGTTTGGCTGTCCAAGCATTGTCCTCAGTAGGCTGTCCATATTTGTAGCTTGTAAGAGTTTAACAATAGTTATATTGTCCTTTTTCTTCTGAGAGGAGAAATACTTCAGAATACTTAGTAGTCTTGCAATTACCTCTAGCCTTTCTTTGTCACTTAGAATACCAAGCCAGAGAATTGGGGAATGAAGGACTTGTGTTAAGCTGTCTGCTGCTACCTGAGAAACAAACCTACATGTATCATATACCTAATAATTATTATAATTGCATACATGTAATCACTGTCAGGTTGACATCAAAGGTACAATATAAACGTCTGTGCCCCTTCAGTTGAAACTGCTCTCCCAGGGGGTAGACGCTGGTGAATGAATGAATGAATGAATGAATGAACTTTATTTAGACACGGAATCAAAATCACTAAAATTAAAAAATTAATTACAAAGTGCTCTCCCTTTGAGCCGTGTAAAAAGATAATTCTAACTAATTATTATAATATATGGATAATATATATAATATAATATATATCAGTGCTCCACTCTATGGGTACACTGTACATATATTTAAAGCTACACTGAGCTACACAGATAGAGGGAAGTCTAACCACCTGTCTGGGCTGCATGCTTACACATGTATGTAGTTATGGCCTAAGGGTGTTCTTATAACATTTTGAATGCAAAATTATAATACTCCCTTGGGTGGGTCCTCAGTGGATGTTTAAATAGTCAGCTCAAGATTGGCTGTTACCTGTGTTTGCATCAGGCTATGCAAATGCAGTAATGATGTTACAGTTGTTTTTATATTATAAAAGAAATATAAAACATTTTCCAACTTTGCATAGCCTGATGGAAACACCTACCTTGGGGTTTGAGAGAAGTCTCAAGCTCTACGTAAAACTTCGCCTGCAGCTCGGTTTTATACATCACCTGTATGGCTCAGCTTTACACATCAGCTCTCTACTTCTTCAAAACTCCTCCTCGTGTTTGCATCAGGCTATGCAAACACGGAAAACGTTTTATATTTCTTAAATGAATATTTATTACCTGATATATAAAAGGAGTCACGTCTTTTCTAGGCTTCTCCAGAATATTAAGAAATGTTTTGATGGCTAGTAGTACAAATGGTGTGGCTTTTTGTGGTATCAAAGCCAACCAATAGTTTGTAATGTAACACAGTGATGAACATGCAACTATTTCACACAATCCAGAGCTGTGGACAAAAACATGTCTAAGTTACTTGTGCAAACCACATGCCCCATGTACATGTACAGAGGATCCAGATTTATATTAATATCTCTGTATTAATATTCACAATAATAATAATAATAATACCTTTCAACATCTGATGTCATGGAACCTTCTATTGTTGTCATGAGGTTCTTACAGATTATAGTGACTGTTGGAAAAAGGGAACATTTCAATAATATCATGCTAGAGAGAACAATGAGAGCATGCATGCATATACACATCTACATTGTCCCTGGGGAATGGGAGTGTGGATGATAGTGTGGATAGATTGATAGTACACTGTAGGAATAAAAGCAAACTTTGAATGCAATTCCACATGTACACTGAAATACATTTATATGCTATGTACATGTACATCCATATACTGACCATACAATGCATGCTCTCTATAAAGCTAGACAGTCCCTAGGGACCTACCTGTAGCTAACTTTTGACAATGTTTACTTTGTTTCATGGGTGTCTGACCTGCCTCTATTAGTCTATTTAGTGAGAGAGTGAATGTATAAACACCAGTGGCAGATCCGGAGGGGAGGGTTCTGGGGGTTGCAACCCCCCTATGGATGTTTTTTATACTTGAATATGTAGTCTGCCCGTAGGTCTCTCTTGCATTTCCCTCTCTTTATTGCTCCACAGATCTCTAAAAATTGCATTTCAGAGCTTGTAGATTTCAAATTTTCTTGGGGGGCATGCCCCCCCCCCCTAGATGTTCGTGGCTTTGCCGCTCAAATCACTGAACCCCCTGTTTAAAAAAAATCCTGGATCCAGGTCTGGATTAGTAAGGTGTTCACCTTAGAGAAAGGCAGAGAATTTATCATATAACAGTGCAGCAGGGACTAGGCAAAATTGTCCGTCTTGAGACTGTGATTCAATATATATATTTTTTTTTTTTAGTTAGGATATATTTTAAATTTTAATATTTTATGCCAGATAGAATTTAAATAAGGGGGGAGGGGTTGGGGAAATTAGGTGGGGCTTTGGGTTTGGGTATGGGTGTAGATTTTAGGTAGATAGGTGTCCTCAATTAGTTTACACTTGTGTAAGCTAGGTAATTTGACACGTTAATAAAGGTTATTATTATTATATCCTATGGGCTACCTGTGCCTTACCTTGTGTAATGATGTGTACTCCATTTGGGTTTAGTTCCCCACTAAACACTCGAACAACACTACAAGCTAACGATCGCACCCAGAGATTGGAAGACGACATATACTGCAATAATGAATTCACTTGAACTTCAGCGATGGAACTATTGTTAGGGATTAGCCAGGGTTGATTAGCTATCGCTGTCAACCATCGACACTGGACATGTAACGGAATGTCGGACTTGAATATCGAAACTGCAGAGAATTTATCTACATCTTCCATCAACTCGTGCACTGTAGCCTTACTACCACGGTTGTTGTACTTTGAGCAAAACAAGATCACTTCTCTTTCCGTCTGATGCAAATTCTCGAAGGAGAAGTCTTTACTGTTTTGAATGTTTACAGCCATCTTGTCTCACGTGGCACGACAGATTCCCGCCTGAATTTCTAGCCGAAATACATCCGATTGCCATCGGTAGTCTTCGGATCACTTTCGGAAATCCGAACACGGTAGAAAATTTGGCGGGAAACAGAAGAGAGTCTGAGACTCTGAGTCGTCTGAGACACAACTGAAGAGATGGATTTTATCGAGCATGAAAAGGATAACAGTAAGAACTGTAAGATACAGTCACAAGTTCCTGATATTACGCGTTCAGAACCGTGTTGTGTTGGGATCGATGAAGCCGGCAGAGGGCCGGTTCTTGGTGAGTACATTTGTAAACAAAATGGCGGCTTTCTCAGTGAAAACACATCTTATATTGTTTTGATTTCAAGCTTGATGTTTTAATGTACAGGACCGATGGTGTACGGGATTTGCTACTGTCCTCTTTCAAAGGCTGAGAACCTGAAAGAACTAGGATTTGCAGGTAACTTTGACAGATCTGAGTTTGGCAACGATCTATAAAGTACAAAATTGTACATTTAATTACTTAACTTATCTCAATCAATGAATTTTATGCGTAGACCCAAATATCACAAAAGAAAATGGGCGATCCATTTTCCCTCTCCCTCGATGAGTGTGGTTGGAGGAGTTGAGGGGTACATGTAGGTTAAAGTTTTTGTAATGGGGGAGGGGTGAGCGGTGCAGTATTATTACCTTTTTGTGATAAATACTTTTTTTTCAGATTCCAAAACACTAACAGAGGAACAGCGTGAGGCATTATTTGATACATTATCAAGAAAGAACAGTGATTTCATTGGCTGGGTTATTGATATTCTTTCTCCAAACTATATATCAAATGCTATGCTTCGCAGGTATTAAACCAATCATTAGACATCGCACACAACGACAGGCAGATTTATGTCAATCAAGTGTCAGGATTCTCAGTCACCTGAAACAACAGGCTCCGGTTGCACAAAAGGTGAATAGTGCTATCCACCGGAAAAGTCCAATCCAACGTATAAAATTTATTGGATAACTGCATCAGTTTTATCCATGGATAAGACCTGGGGGGTTACTCCCTTTGTCCAAGTGGTAGAGGTGATCGGGGTGACCTTTCATGCAACCGGGGCCAGGTGTGTAATGACATTTTTGTAGAAGTTGGCACACAAAAGCAAATTTTATGGCCAGGATAGACGCAGGGGTGAATCCAGGATTATTTTCAGGAGGGGGTGCACCATTTATGATCAGGACGTACACAAACTCAAGCACCAATAACGCAGTAGATGTCAGCTCATCCAGGAGGGGTGCGCACCCCCTGCACCCCTCCCCTAGATCCACCCCTGAGACAGCCACTTGCATCTTGACAGATGGTGAAATTCCACTGGTTGCAGCTTACTTACATGTGTGTATCTTTCTTTTTTTATCAGAACAAAATGCAGCTTAAATGAGATTTCCCACAACTCTGCAATTGGACTGATCCAATTGCTGCTTGATTCTGGTGTCAATGTGCAAGAGGTAGAACTACAACTTTTAAGCTATTGTGATTGAGAGATACACTGGTTTACTGATTTATGCTTGATGCATTCTTATCGGTTAACTGCACACCTGGCTAGCATTACACAACACAAAGTGTTTGTATCTAAAGGTTGAGCGCTACACACAACATTTTACAGAGACATGTATATTGCACACAAGTTTGATTTGGTGTATCATGTCCCAGGGACAAAATTATTTTCCCATGACAAATATTTTTTCATGAAAATTGATGGTACATGTACATCGTAGGGATTTTTCGATTGTAGCCCGAACATACAAATAGCTCATTTCTACATATACATGTACATTTGTAGATAAGCTTGTCTTTTCTTTCATAAAAATATATCAACTTCTTGGTGCAATTTTATGTAAAAGTAAAAGTGATACAAGTTGAAAAATTCACCCAAAGACTATTTCCATGCCAAACCTTTTATTATTTTATTGCCATGAAGCACAATATAATAACATGTACCAATACGTGTATTCTCATTGCCCTTCGTATTGATACAAATACACCATATACAGTAAGTACGTTATTGTTTGACAGGTGTATGTTGATACAAATACACCATATACAGTAAGTACGTTATTGTTTGACAGGTGTATGTTGACACAAATACACCATATACAGTAAGTAAGTACGTTAGTCGTTAACTGCACACCTGGCTTGTTTGACAGGTGTATGTTGATACAAATACACCATATACAGTAAGTACGTTATTGTTTGACAGGTGTATGTTGATACAAATACACCATATACAGTAAGTACGTTATTGTTTGACAGGTGTATGTTGATACAAATACACCATATACAGTAAGTACGTTATTGTTTGACAGGTGTATGTTGACACAAATACACCATATACAGTAAGTACGTTATTGTTTGACAGGTGTATGTTGATACAAATACACCATATACAGTAAGTACGTTATTGTTTGACAGGTGTATGTTGACACAAATACACCATATACAGTAAGTATGTTATTGTTTGACAGGTGTATGTTGACACAAATACACACCATATACAGTAAGTACGTTATTGTTTGACAGGTGTATGTTGATACAAATACACCATATACAGTAAGTACGTTATTGTTTGACAGGTGTATGTTGACACAAATACACCATATACAGTAAGTACGTTATTGTTTGACAGGTGTATGTTGACACAAATACACCATATACAGTAAGTACGTTATTGTTTGACAGGTGTATGTCGACACAGTTGGAGTTGCAAACAAGTATCAAGAAAAACTACAGAAGATTTTTCCTGCACAACAAATAACTGTCACTCCAAAAGCAGACTCTAAGTTCCCTATTGTTAGTGCCGCCAGTATATGTGCTAAGGTACGTAGTTTGGTGTGTACAATGGTGGGCTGTGTATTATGGCTGTTGTCGTGGCTATGGCTGTTGTTGTGGCTATGGCTGTTGTCATGGCTATGGCTGTTGTCATGGCTATGACTGTTGTCATGGCTATGGCTGTTGTCATGGCTATGGCTGTTGTCATGGCTATGACTGTTGTCATGGCTATGGCTGTTGTCATGGCTATGGCTGTTGTCATGGCTATGACTGTTGTCGTGGCTATGGCTGTTGTCATGGCTATGGCTGTTGTCATGCTAGCCATGGCATGATGCATATGATTGGTCTTTGAAATGACATGAGATCACATGACCGTAACATGAATTTATATCATTTGTTACATGTTCACATGTATGTTCTTTGAGCAGCGACATCAAAGGAGGATAGGACACAGACTGTATGCATTGATAGATATCTTTATTGTCCAGGTCGGTAGGGACAGGGTAATCAAATCTTGGACATTCCAAGAAGACTTTGAGTCTTCAGATGGATGTGGATCAGGGTATCCATCAGGTAATCTACATTTGTATCTATGATATAATTTAATACTATTCCTATATTCCCATACTACAAAACAATGAACTACAATACCATACTTTCATATGTAAACTTGAACGATTCATCCCTGGCCATTACAAGTTTACTATCATTTGGAAGATCAATAAAATGTCATCTTTGTTTCACTTGAAGGACCAAAACATCCAAGGGGAATCGAATGGTCAAGGCGAGACTTTGCGAGACTCTGAGACAAGGCATATTTTTGAGTGCCCGAGATGCTTTTTCACCGATTTCCTTTGTTTTCAAAATTCGAGACTCTGAGACGAGAAACGAGACTTTGAGACCCACGAAAATTTGACAGAAATTTTGCGAGACTCTGACTCTTTGCGAGGACCATTCGACACCCCTCATCCATAGTCCCGAACATGAACAAATATCCCAAACCAATATTCCAGGAAGCTTTAACCCACCGTGGAGCAGCAACATTTTCTAGAGATCATAAAAGTACCTGGAGAATATTGCTAAATTACTCTTGGCAAAATTAGACGGGATATATTTTGATTCATAAATTTACATATAAATTACATATAATCTCTATTTTCTAGATCCAAATACCAAGAAATGGTTGTCTAATAATGTGGATAAAGTGTTTGGTTTCCCACGTCTAGTGAGGTTTAGCTGGCAGACTTGTAGAACTATCTTAGATGACAAAGCTGTACAAGTTATTTGGTAAGAACTCTTTGTAGACATTTTTTATATTGTTTAAATCTTATTCATTCATTTGTTTTCATAGCTTCTTCCACTTTTCTTTTTTTCCCAGTCCTCATTTCTAGTTTTCCATTTCTTCCATTTATGAATCATTTTTATCCTTCCATTTATTCATTCATTCATTCATTCATTTATCTATCCTTCCTATTGTTCTGTTCATGTCCATTCATTCAACCATTATTTTCTCCATCCATCTCTTTATTTTTTCATTCATTCATATTCATCCTTTCTATTGTTCTGATCATATCCATTCATTCAACCATTCTTTACTCCATCCATCTCTCTATTTTTTCATTCATTCATATTCATCCTTCCTATTGTTCTGATCATATCCATTCATTCAACCATTCTTTTCTCCATCCATCTCTCTATTTTTTCATTCATTCATATTCATCCTTCCTATTGTTCTGATCATATCCATTCATTCAACCATTCTTTTCTCCATCCATCTCTCTATTTTTTCATTCATTCATATTCATCCTTCCTATTGTTCAACTATTGTTCTGATCATATCCATTCATTCAACCATTCTTTTCTCCATCCATTTCTCTATTTTTTCATTCATTCATATTCATCCTTCCTATTGTTCTGATCATATCCATTCATTCAACCATTCTTTTCTCCATCCATCTCTCTATTTTTTCATTCATTCATATTCATCCTTCCTATTGTTCTGATCATATCCATTCATTCAACCATTCTTTTCTCCATCCATCTCTCTATTTTTTCATTCATTCATATTCATCCTTCCTATTGTTCTGATCATATCCATTCATTCAACCGTTATTTTCTTCATCCATCTCTTTATTTTTTCATTCATTCATATTCATCCTTCCTATTGTTCTGATCATATCCATTCATTCAACCATTATTTTCTCCATCCATCTCTTTATTTTTTCATTCATTCATATTCATCCTTCCTATATTGTTCTGGTCATATCCATCTATTCAACCATTATTTTCTCCATCCATCTCTCTATTTTTTCATTCATTCATATTCATCCTTCCTACTGTTCTGATCATATCCATCTATTCAACCATTATTTTCTCCATCCATCTCTTTATTTTTTCATTCATTCATATTCATCCTTCCTATTGTTCTATTCATATCCATCTATTCAACCATTATTTTCTCCATCCATCTCTTTATTTTTTTTCATTCATTCATATTCATCCTTCCTACTGTTCTATTCATATCCATCTATTCAACCATTATTTTCTCCATCCATCTCTCTATTTTTTCATTCATTCATATTCATCCTTCCTACTGTTCTATTCATATCCATCTATTCAACCATTATTTTCTCCATCCATCTCTTTATTTTTTCATTCATTCATATTCATCCTTCCTACTGTTCTATTCATATCCATCTATTCAATTCATTATTTTCTCCATCCATCTCTCTATTTTTTCATTCGATTCATATCATATTCATCTTCCTACTGTTCTATTCATATCCATCTATTCAACCATTATTTTCTCCATCCATCTCTTTATTTTTTCATTCATTCATATTCATCCTTCCTACTGTTCTATTCATATCCATCTATTCAACCATTATTTTCTCCATCCATCTCTCTATTTTTTCATTCATTCATATTCATCCTTCCTATTGTTCTGATCATATCCATTCATTCAACCATTCTTTTCTCCATCCATCTCTTTATTTTTTCATTCATTCATATTCATCGTTCCTACTGTTCTGTTCATATCGATTCATTCAACCATTCTTTTCTCCATCCATCTCTTTATTTTTTCATTCATTCATATTCATCCTTCCTACTGTTCTGTTCATATCCATTCATTCAACCATTATTTTCTCCATTCATCTCTTTATTTTTTCATTCATTCATATTCATCCTTCCTACTGTTCTGTTCATATCCATTCATTCAACCATTATTTTCTCCATTCATTCATTCCTATTTTCTCGTTTAAGGGATGATGATGGTGATAGTGATGATGAAGCAGCAAAAGGTACGGCATCCATCACTACATTTTTCTCATCCAACAATGAAGTTCCCAAGCAACATAAATTCTTTCTGGATCGAAAATTGGACTCGCTAGAAGCGTTTTAATATCCAACATAGAAATACAATTGTAAGGAAAGGACAGAGTAATCATTGTCAAGAAGTGTACCGTACTAGCAGTATGCTACAAAAGTGTATTTGTGACTATTCTGATCTACATTCATACAATAGAGTGCGTTCTATATTTTGGGAATTTGCGCCGGTTGCCGCTGGCTTGGTAGTTTGCAGATTCGTACAAGTACAGGGAACTTTTGCTCCAACATTTATACACGATAAAGAAGTCAGTGACCGTTTATTTGCCAATCATAACACCGGTAAAATTAACACAACAAAAAAGACCATAAGCAGATTAGAGTAATGAATTCTCTGTCACACACGATAATAAATGAGAAAACACTCTCTTCAGTCTGTTTGTAATTTCAAACTATTAAAACACATATACAGTTGTTTTCGTATGAGTGGGAAACCTACGGTACCGTGACACTCAAATGGCTTCCTTTCTGAACCAATCAAAAAGCGTGCAGATAAACCTACGGTACCGTGACACTCAAATGGCTTCCTTTCTGAACCAATCAAAAAGCGTGCAGATAAACCTACGGTACCGTGACACTCAAATGGCTTCCTTTCTGAACCAATCAAAAAGCGTGCAGATAAACCTACGGTACCGTGACACTCAAATGGCTTTCTTTCTGAACCAATCAAAAAGCGTGCAGATAAACCTACGGTACCGTGACACTCAAATGGCTTTCTTTCTGAACCAATCAAAAAGCGTGCAGATAAACCTACGGTACCGTGACACTCAAATGGCTTTCTTTCTGAACCAATCAAAAAGCGTGCAGATAAACCTACGGTACCGTGACACTCAAATGGCTTTCTTTCTGAACCAATCAAAAAGCGTGCAGATAAACCTACGGTACCGTGACACTCAAATGGCTTCCTTTCTGAACCAATCAAAAAGCGTGCAGATGCATCTTATCCAATCAAACTCTTTCAATATGGCAAGGCGCGGTGCGGTAACACTTCCACTCATGCGAAAACGACTCTAATGAGCGCAGACTACGCGCATTTCACGGTTGCCAAACGTACAACTGTTATCCCGGTTATCTTAGATATCTGGTCTTCAGTGACGTCTTTCTCCTTCCTAAGAGAACATATCATTCTGACTTTGACTGGGGTGATGGGTATTTCAGGGCACGTTTTGATGATGAACTCCACCTGTCCTACACTTAGTCTCGCCTTGGTGGCTATCACTTGAGGCTTGTAGCCATTATCCTTTAGACTACAGACTTCTTTCTTCTTGGCTTGGTTGTTCAGAATACAATCAGGATTGAGGTTCTTTGCCTTCACGTCGCTAGTGGCAACGTCTTTGACGTCCTTGAATGACGTATACGGGATGCCATTCTTGAAGCGACAGAAGAGAGAGTTGGAGTTAAACAAGCGGTTTCCTTGGTTGAAGAGGTCTTGCATGCTCGCTGTTCCTATCTTGCATTGGTCTGTAACGTATTTAACCAGTTGAAGCTTTCTCAAATAGCACCGGTAATACAGTGTAAGCTTTTTGAGGCCGCCAATCAGCTGTTTTTGGAGTGATCTCGTGTGCGCAAGGTTAGCGCGGCGAATTTGCGACTGGAATCTCGAGATGATCGGTGCAGCGGACCTAAAGTCGCGCGCCTCTCTTGGAGCGGAGTTCGCCAAGTCTTTGAAGCTTTGAAGGATATTATGGAGGTCCTTTGAAAATAGTTGTGTCTTGATGAATATGACACCCTAAAGAATGAATACACCTAGATTAGTTCTCTTTGTATGGAAAAAGTGTATTAAAACTAGAGCATATCAAACACACCCCTCTCCCCATCACACATCCCATTCAATATGTGGTAACAAAATGCCATGTTTGGTTCCCAGTCTGCGCAATCATTTGTATTTATAAAGTAGGTATTTCAAGAAACGTTGATATATATCTCCAAGCACGATTCCAAGCTTGAGTTAGATTGAAGTTTCTCAAAACTCTGTTGCGATGTTTTTACAAGATGTAGCGTTTTAGTGAGCAAGGGATTGTGGTAAAATGTATAACAAAGTTAAAGTGCTACTATGATGAAATTTTGCGAAGTTGATGTTTTTGCATTTTTAGTATCCTGGTAGTATGTTTATTAACATATCCGTTTTTCGTTACGATAAAAATAACTTTCACAAAATGTACACATTTTGTACAAATTTCGAGCCCGCCATTATTCAAACTGGCCGTTGACTAATTGTACAATAGAAGTGACGTCAGATTCTCAACATCGTTCGTCGCAAAATCGTCGTATTGCTAATTTACACGCATCAACACTGCGATTTTTTGGCGATTCAAGACACTGTTTCTTGTTGAAATGTTTTAATCATAATTAAACTAAAAATACAGTGCAGCGAGCCGTGGAACACGATTTAGTAATGGCAGACGTGTTTTTGCCTGCTTTGAGAGTCCAATATTTCACTCCTTTATTCTTATATCGACATAAAAAACACCTAAAACTGCTATCTTGGAGCTTAATAGACTATTTTACGAATAAATCATTTCTTTAGCAATGGTACGAATTTCGTCATAGTAGCACTTTACTGACAAAATCGCGAAATGTAACCATCCCCAATTTGCGAAATTAAAGTGTCGCGGAAATAAAGTGTAATAAGGAACCCCATTAATGCACTTACCTTGACATACAACTCAATCATGTACTTCCTCAGGTCATTATACAATCTTCTTGAGTCGTCCTCAGCCTTACGAATATCTCTTACACCGTTTCTTGCTCGGTCTCTAACTCTTCTGCAGCCCCTGATTTTCTGAATGATCGAATACACATCCATCGCTGTTAAAAAGTAAAAGACATATCTTGTTAAACTTGTTTTTACCATAATCTGGTCAAACCTGTTTTTATATTATAATCTACTGGTTAAACCTGTTTTTTTATTAATTTCTTCAGTTGTTTTGGCTGTATGTTTTTAAAATTACCTGGCGGCTGCATGTGGCACATCGCTATGTTTATTTAATTATATAGCAACACTTTTCGCTCGAGAGTTATTTTTAACATCTTTACTGAGAAGAACCTGTACGTGTGTTAGAAGCTCGCTAACATAAGACTTGCATAGCCATGTGTTATTCAAGATCAATCGATAAACTTGGCATAAAGCAGAAAGGGCGGGAACATTGACATGACGTAACTGTCACGTGATACATACCTATTGACACTACGCTCATCACTGATCCAACACCCTTCATAAAGCAGACAGGGCGGGAACATTGACATGACGTAACTGTCACGTGATACATACCTATAGACACTACGCTCATCACTGATCCAGCACCCTTCATAAAGCAGAAAGGGCGGGAACATTGACATGACGTAACTGTCACGTGATACATACCTATAGACACTACGCTCATCACTGATCCAGCACCCTTCATAAAGCAGAAAGGGCGGGAACATTGACATGACGTAACTGTCACGTGATACATACCTATAGACACTACGCTCATCACTGATCCAGCACCCTTCATAAACCTGCCGTACTTTGCACCAGAAAACTTCGCTTTATACATGCTCTTGGACGTCTGTTTGATGTGCAAGTTCATGGACGCCTTGCTGAACCCGAAAAACTTCCTTGCTGCTGGGCCAGCTTTTGCCAACTTTGCACCGTAACTGCTGCGAAGCATTTTGCTTATCTGAAACAAAAACGATCGATAATCAGTCGGGGCCCCGAGGGCTTTATCTACCAAATATGGTAAGCCTGAAAAGATCGATAATCAGACGGGGACCTGAGAAAAGACTCCCCAGAGAACCCGCGTGCTTCTAATACAACATTCCCGATCCTAGTCATGGGTCCTAGTAGTCTCGCTATTCATATAAAAGAATGGGAGAAAGTTGGAGGTACTCTTGCAGGCTGAACTTTCCAAGACTGCCATTATGCGCATGCTCAGTGATGTTGACTACCAACTTATCCTACATGACTAGATGCAACTTTCACCTGTCTTACTGCCATTATGCGCATGCTCAGTGACTCAACCAGGCTGGCTAGATGCAACTCTCACATGTCTTACTGCCATTATGCGCATGCTCAGTGATATTGACTACCAACCTATCCCACATGGCTAGATCAAACTCACACCTGTCTTACTGCCATTATGCGCATGCTCAGTGATATTGACTACCAACCTATCCCACATGGCTAGATGCAAACTCACACCTGTCCTTACTGCCATTATGCGCATGCTCAGTGATATTGACAACCAACCTATCCCACATGGCTAGATGCAAACTCACACCTGCCTTACTGCCATTATGCGCATGCTCAGTGATATTGACTACCAACCTATCCCACATGGCTAGATGCAACTCTCACCTGTCTTACTGCCATTATGCGCATGCTCAGTGATATTGACAACCAACCTATCCCACATGGCTAGATGCAACTGACACCTGCCTTACTGCCATTATGCGCATGCTCAGTGATATTGACTACCAACCTATCCCACATGGCTAGATGCAACTCTCACCTGTCTTACTGCCATTATGCGCATGCTCAGTGATATTGACAACCAACCTATCCCACATGGCTAGATGCAACTGACACCTGCCTTATGCCATTATGCGCATGCTCAGTGATATTGACAACCAACCTATCCCACATGGCTAGATGCGACACCTGTCTTATCCATTATGGCTGCTCAGTGATATTGACAACTCTCACCTGTCTTACTGCCATTAACTCTCATGCTCAGTGCCATTATGCGCATCAGTGATATTGACAACCAACCTATCCCACATGGCTGGATGCAACTCTCACCTGTCTTATTTTGTAGTATTTAAAAGCAGATGTTGCAATTTTGATTCCAACCAATCCCGTGATGCCAGAAAGGCGGACAGCAGTGTCTTCTGCTGAGTCAAAGGGGGACTGAAGCGTGTCGGTCAGTTGTTGTAAAGACATGTCTAAGACAGTACGGTTGTTGGCTTCTATCGATTGCTGTGAAATAATTGCATACATGCATTAGAATGTTACTGGCTGAGAAGTGGAAATATATATTTCCGTAATACAATTGCAGTATGTCACCCTGGGTTCCAGAGCCCACAATAGGGATTGGGGGAGAGAGATCTGCAGAAGTAGATTGAATATGCAATTGACGCGCAAAGGATTGTGGTAAAATTACAATCGTTTCCGGTACTGTGGATTGCGCGCAATAGAGTCGTTTTCGTATGAGTGGGAAGTAGTTACGGTACGGTACGGTTCGTGCGGTGACCGTGTCGTGTCCAAGCATTCTGATTGGTTGAGCGTTGATTTTGCGCGCTGTGATTGGTTGAATAGAATGTCTTCGATTCCGTACCGTGGCCTAACTCCGTGCCGTAGGTTTCCCACTCGTACGAAAACGACTCTATTTGTATCCCTCATAACCACCGACCATGTCAACACATCTACTTATGATCCTCCCTCACTCTCCCATTATCAAGCGTTAGTCGTAAAAGGGTCAAAATTTTAGTCGTTAAGCGGATGAGCTACCCCCCCCCCCCTGAGACCCTCGTACTCCCATTATCGTTAAGGGGAGATTTCAACTATACCTTGAGTTTCATTTCCTCAATATTAAACTTCTTGATGATTTCGGGGCTCAGAAGTTCGACGATTGCCTTCTGTACGTCATCGATTCGTTGGAGTTCAAGCCATATTTGGGCATTTCTATCGTTACCCTGTTGGACCCAGTCCTTCAGCGCATTTACTGTAAAAGCAAAGAACGTGTACAAAGGGCGATTTTTAACGATGTTTTTCGCGCCTCAATTGTTTTACTGTGATGTCACACGGTAACATGTTACCGTAACGAAGATTGGCTAAAAATCGTCCAGCACTCTACGTCACAGTACATTGCGGGGGGAATAGTCGTGGAAAACCGTCCCGGTAACATCACCTTGAAGCCTGTTGGTTTATTTCCTCTTAGACGCTCTATTTTCCTTTTTTTCACTTCCTTCCATCCCTCCATCCGTCCATATTTTCCATCTCTCCATCCATCTCTCCATCCATCTCTCCATCCTTTCACTCCATCCAACTCTCCATCCATCTCTCCATCCATCTCTCCATGCCTTCACTCCATCCATCTCTCCCTCCATCTCTCCATCATGCATCTCGCCATCCATCTCTCCATCCCTCCACTCCATCCATCTCTCCATCCATCTCTCCATCCATCTCTCCATCCAACTCTCCATCCAGCTCTCCATCCAGCTCTCCATCCATCTCTCCATCCATCTCTCCATCCAACTCTCCATCCATCTCTCCATCCATCTCTCCATCCCTTCACTCCATCCATCTTTCCATCCCTTCCTCCTTTCTACTTTCTACTTTTTCTTCCTTTCTTTCTTGCATGTAGCTTTCTTTCTGGAATCATTCATCAATCACACTCATTCTCCATGCCAATTCTCATATTTTTTGTACATTTCCTTCTCCCATTCAGTCTTTCCTTTCATCCATAAAAGTGTTATCCAGTGGTAGCTAGATATATCTCAATGAATTGAACCAGCTGTATAAATGCGTACCGTATTTCCATACTTTGTTGTTGATTAACATATATCTCCCCACAGTCTTTTTTCTTCTATCGAATTCTTTCAAGTAACGTTTGATGGACGGGTAGAATATGCTGCATCCTTTGACTTTAATCAATACATCAATACCGAGGCTAATCAATGATGTAGCAATGCTAGCGGCAAATAAAGCTCCATGGATCCAGCCTGAAATATTGTAATTAGTATTATAAAACGATTGGGACCTAGTCCGTAAAACTAATTGAACTAGCAAAAATCCGGTCATTTTCTGCGACAGATCAAACTCTCGTAAGCGAACTTCGGCTTAATATTGACCGCTAAGGGCATCAAAGAGTCTTTTTTCCAAAAACCAAAATTGTTGACGCTGTCCAAAACAAACATTACTATAAAATTTGGAGGGACACCTCTCGTAAGCGACCGCCTCTCGTATCAAACCACATCAAACTTGACATTGCTAATTTCAACATGGTTTTCGCTTAACTTAATTTCGACTGTATTTTCTAAAAACTGACCCAGTCCCCTGCTCGTTTTGGATGGCTAATTGTAGATGATTAGACAAAGGTGCACTTGAATGAATGAAAGCGACCACTTTTATTTAAACAGGGTTGTCCTTTCAGTGTATATAATACACTGTTATCAATAGGAGCCCTAATCAATAGTTATAAATAACAATAGTAATAATGTATAATAATGAAAAATACTAAAAATTTCAACAACTTCCGTTGATCTGTCTAGGGTGGGGTGGGTGAAATGATGGCAGAACATGGTTGATTTGTGTAGGGGTGGGTGGGGGGTGAATATGACGTTATTTATTTAACTTACGTTTGTCGACATCCGTCGAATCACGATCAGGATAACCTGCAACAAACACACCGATTGACACATTCGTTCAACTTTTCATCTATTTTAATTTTTCTGAAATATTTGAAATATATTTCCATAATTGAATTCCGAAAATCCCATGGGAACATAAAAGAAAGGCAGATGATTTTTGTAGAATCGATTTTCTAGATTCAGCGGTGACCACAAGAGAATATAAGGGTTCTCTACCATTTTATAGAAACGTTGAGCTCGTACAACCTTAAATGATGTATTTGTGTAAAACAAGGTAAAATCCATGAATCTATTTACCGATTTCCTTGCTGTCTTCGTTCACTACGTCATCTTCTACGTCTTCATTCAGTACCCGGTTGTCATGGTGATTGATCAAGGCGTTGGCCACAAACACGTGATTAAACTCTTGACCCAAAACCAACAGAACCAGTAGAAAGCAAAACCTTTTAGAGCTCTGCCTCGTGTACATCTGAAGCAAACAAGAGCGTGCGTTAGATACTATTTTTAGAGTCCAGTTTCGTACGAGTGGGAAACCTACGGTACCGTGACACTCAAATGGCTTCCTTTCTGAACCAATCAAAAAGCGTGGAGATGCATCTCATCCAATCAAACTCTTTTCATACGACACGGCACGGTACCGTGAACTTCCCACTCATATGAAAACGACTCTCCTATCAACTGAACCACAGCAGCTCAGTCGAAAACACCCCCTGCCAGTCACTACATAACTTATCCTTCAACGGAATTTTTACCCCCTCCCCCCATAAAAACTGAATAAAAACTAATGGACGAATACTTGTACTACAAATCAATGTCAGTATCTGATTATTTAAATAAGTCGCATCTACACGAACAAGTTTTCCTTGACAAGGAACAATTTGACAATTTTTTGTCATCTACACTGACAAGGTAAAATTGGCGATGTTTTTGTAGTCTACACGAGCAAGTTTTCCGCCTTGTCAAGGAAAACTTGCTCGTGTAGACGCGGTTTTAAAGTCCAAGAACGCCAACCTGGACTTTGCAGCATTGTTCGTGATCACTGAACAGAACACTGGAAACTGTTTGATTGGATTACTTGACAATTCTTTTGATTTCAGTTGCCACTCCTACACAGCGTCCTTAGCAAGGCAATTGTTCTTAACACACAACAACTTATGCACTCCCTTATTCAACTTTTTCTTTGCATGTATAGTTTTAGAATCCACCAATATACAGCTACAGGCATCACAGACCTATTTCCTATTTGCCTGTAAAACGCCTATATTTGGGATGACAAGTTCTCATGCACATTGGAAATGGTATTTAATTTCATAGAGACTCTGATAGCAAAATTATGTGTAGTAGTACCGTCGTTAGAGGTATTTTTATTATTCCGATGCCGAGATCAAGTATAGTTAGTTACACCCAACTATACTGAATATATTATATGCTCGAACACCGGAAGTGATTCAGCATGGTTTGAGCATCTGTAGGAATCGGAAAAATTCGGTGGTCATGCACAATCAGTACACTACAATTGGCATTGAAAACCCTCTCTTCAGAGAGATGGTCAGATATTGATGTAATATATTCCCAATAACAAAGGAAATCAGATTTTACGATTCTACCATTTATGTATAAGGCCTACGATTTATTATATATGAAACAGCATGGTTTCAGCATCTGTAGGAATCGTTTTGGAAAAATACTAAAATATGCCCACAGTTTCAAAGCATAGCGTTTCATATAATCAGTTTTTCTATTTCTGTGAACAAGTAAATCAAACATTGGTAATTATAGCTTACAAAACTGTGTCAATGAAATTCAGCATTAATATATCAACTAGTGAACGCTAATTTTAGAAGTGTAGCAATAACACTTTGATACAGTTTTAGTGACTATAAGTGACGGCAACTTGACAGCTATCTACTTTACAAATTATCGTACAAAACCCCGTACTTTGAGCCTCAAACTTGAAGTGGAAAAGCGAAACACGGCCTCTGATGCTGGCTTTGGTGTGCTTCTCTCAGGAAAAAGACACAGAGTGCTGAAAACTGCACACTTGAAATCATAAAGTAGATAAAAAGAAAAAAAAAAGATGCCTTTCTTGTACAATACTTGATAGCACTGAAACTAGCTGCAAAAACTGCGAAAAACTTTATTACATTAAGAATAGCAAGAAAACAACAGTAACTTTTACAAAGTACTCACCTTTGCAGCGAAGCTTCACTTGGGCAGTGTAGCTGACAGCGATGTTGTGAAGAAAGAAAGCGCGGAGGCCTTTATATAATCGCGTCAGCTGAACGAGGCGTCTCCCACGCGCTTTGGTTTCAATACCGCGCCGCATTGTAGTCATTTTAAATACCACACTACAGAGGTGATACAAAAGCGCAATGCTAAAGGATTTGTCCAATGCCCTTTTAAATGCATTCTTCAACATTTTTACAAACAAAAGAAACGTTAAAAATAATTTTAATTGATAAAAACTAAGCACATTTGTGAACGTTGAAACGGTACTTCAACATCGCTGAAGCACATGTTGCTTTGAACAACGTTGAGATATGTTGTTAGTTTTATAGTACGCTCCATGATCTTCATTCCCCGAATGTGACACTGAAGCGCAAATCTAAACGTAAGGATTACTTCAACTATTTTGCGAACCGAAAAGAAACACTAAAAATAATTTTAATTGATAAAAACTAAGCACATTTGTGAACGTTGCAGCGGCTCTTCAACATCGCTGAAGCACATGTGGCTTTGAACAACGTTGAGATGTAGTACTGTTAGTTTTTAGTACGCTCCATGATCTAATTCATTCCCCGAATGTGACACTGAAGCGCAAGTCTAAACGCCCTAAGGATTACTTCAACTATTTTGCGAACAAAAGAAACGTTAATAAGACTTAATTTAAATATTTTTTCTTCAACATGTTTCAGCGATGTGGAAGTGCAGCTTCAACGTTCAATGTATGTCAGTTCAGAAAATGAATGTGGAAACTACTTTGCAGTCAGTTTGCAGTTCCATAAACTCCTCATAAGTTAATAAAATAGTTTTATTGTGAATCTCTGCCAAATAGTAATGAGACTTATGTGATTTAGTATTGAATGCTGGCAACCATGAGTGTTTTAAAAGTACAATTGATGCCATGCTCGTCTAACAAAGCCGAAAATATCGAACTGACATCAAAGTAGTTTCAATTGTGACTTTAAATCACGTCTCTACATAATCAAGTTTTTAAATTCCCAAGAGAGAATAACATTAAACTGCTCTTTCTTGATTTTGTTGGAATTTTAAACTTCTAAACTGTTTTGCCATTATTTTGGATATTTCAAACTCAGTTTCAAGTTCACGAGCGCGCGTTTTCCCGCGCTTTTTAAATACTGCACACAACGCGTTTACTACAGTTAAGAATGATGGATAGTCGATGTAGCGTCCTTGACAACCGTGGTTGCATGTCAAGGGCGAAGTATAGCATCAACTCTACAGTTTAATTCACTTTTATTTATTTATTTTACGTTTTCTGCATATTCATAATGAACTATGTTCGTGAATGGTGGCTTTTTTTTAAAATATCACAAATTAACTGAAAACTCTGTTTATTTAATGATTTATTTATGTAAAACTCGTATGAAAATCAACGCATTATTCCTTTTGAACAATGGCCTTTAGATTGATTATTATGAGAGAACTTTCAGTACAACAATATTCTCATGAGTTAATGAGGGTTTATCACGTAATTTCAAACTCATAGGACAAAAATATGATTATTATAGCTGGAAAGAGCTTGTTGAAATTAGTAAAAATGTGAAGTTTGGAAAAGATCGCTTCACAAATTGCGAAGACATGAATTTTCAAATATCGAAATTTTGTACTGAAATTGGTAAGCAAGAGTTGCTTCCAAGCGTAAATTTCCAAATGTTTTCATATAAAATTTAATTTTTGGAAATTCATATCTTCGCAATTTGTGAAGCGATTTTTTCCAAACTTCACATTTTTACTAATTTCAACGAGCTCTTTTCAGCTATGATCATAATAAATGTTTTTGTCCTATGAGTTTTGAAATTACATGATAAACTCTCATTGTTTGAGTGTTGTATGTATAAAATATCGAATGTAGTGGTAGTGAGTGCGAGTGCCAGTAGAAGAATAGCCACTTCGTGGATCTACTGCGAAAATATTTATTTATTTATTTATTTATTTATTTATTTATTTATTTATTTATTTATTTATTGTTTGTAAGTGTTGCTGGGCATCAAAGGAGGTACAAAGAACCGATGGCTGTTATTGGTTCATCAGGTTTACAGCGGAACCCCACCTTACCGGATCACTTCTGTCTTCCCTATGAGAGCCTAGTTTCACAGGCTAGGATGTCTGCTCAACTAATTTCTAACATCATGTTCTTAAGAACGCTGAACGCACCGGTCTGAAAATCCAGGCCTGGTGTCAAGGTAGTACGTTTTGTGCGTGCTCAGTGTTCAAGACGGCTGTTTGAGTGACATTTTAACTGATCAACCGATAGACCAGTCAGTCAGTCCAATGGAAAGCTCCCTACGTCATAGCACTATAAGTCAATTTCTACTGGTTGATTGCCTGAACAGCGTTTCTGCGAGGACCTGTATAGCCATTCCTACACCACACATCACAGCACATGATCTAAATAGTATCCTAGGACCATAATACTGGTAGACTATTCCTCCTAACGTGCCTCCCAGACCCCAACCCAGCCCAAAATGCACTCCTGTCATAAGCCCTATGACCGTTGTAGAGACTTCCGGTGGAGAGATGTTGGTGGCGTACGACACGCAGGCAGACCACATAGCAGCATATGTAAACCCGTGGAGGAGTTCTATGGGGAGTACTAACCAGGGGTCCTGTAAGTACGAGTATGCTATTAACCGTATTATAAAAGCTGTAAGGGACAAGAAAAGAATCTTAGTGTTGCCAAGGAAACTGATCATCTTCCCTGACACCAAGAACACGAGGATCTCGGACGTACAGCACACGGCCATGGATATTCCCAGAAGGCTTTGCGAGCCTCCTAGATCCTTCAAGAATAAGAACAGGAACCACGTGATCACACCACTGCTGATCCCCATGATAAATACGACGGTGATGAAGAACAAGACGCGAGTGTCTGTAAGAAGGACTTTGATATGTGGTAATACAACGTCTGAGGGTTTTCGTCCTTCGACGCCTTTCATGCTAAGACATACAACGAACACAAGAGCATTCAGCACGAAGAACATAATAAACGACGGCAGGAAATTGGCTTTCTCGTTGAGTTCCGCGTTCAGCTTGCCATCGTTGGCAGCAATGCCTGATACCAAGCCAGCCAGCCCAAACCCGACGGCACCCCATAAACGTAGCTTGCCGTAATCAACATCGGTCGTCATGGTAACCACAGTGGCGTCCATAATTGGTGATATTGTAGCCATGAAGAAAAACGCGACGACAGTCAAGACGAACAGTAGCCAAAACTTGGCTTGGTTGCTTAGGCCCGAGGACGTCGAAGCCTGGGCGCTAGACGAATGATTTGATAACGAACTATTTCCATTAGCAACTCCCAGCATGCAATTCGGCGTCTGAGCTCGGATTTCGTAGGTGCGGTTCACATCAGAACTATTCGAGGTAGCGTTCCCTTGAATGGAAGTGTTGCCACCAATGAGACTGAACGGATAGATGGCAGCAACGAATAAAGTATACACAACTACAGCAGTTAGTAAGATAGTTTTGTGTTTGCCTGTACGGTCAGAGATTCCACCCCATAACGGTGCACTAACGAACGTGACAAAGGGCTTGACGCTTACCAGTATCCCCGTCTCTACATCGTTCATGTTTAGCTGTCGATAGTAGACTGGTAGGTATGCCGTTAGGGACGCGCTGGCTCCATAATAAAAGGCATATACCAGCTTGGCTTTGAGGATTTCTGCTCGGGTATTTGGCGGTTTTTCTAATAACAGAGTTCCCAGTTTGACATCCTCTCCTCCATCCATGGTTCAGAGCCTTTGATGCAAGGACAAACCAATGAAACTGTCGAGACATTAAAAAATACATCAGTTTACAGGTGAAATATTGTATATGACATCAAAATTTGAATTTCCATTTTGGAAATATTTTTAATACTTACAAAATAAGTGGCCGTTTTGTTTAAAACGGACACGAATATCCAGATAGTGTTTTGCTCTAAATGTCGATGATATGATGATATGAAGGAGTTTTAATACCCCAGACTGAAGATCAAAGTTACTTGCAAAATCTATGCAAATTAGGATGATCGTATATCCCACTCCCTCTTTAAACTGTAAAGAATTAGCGAGGGTTATTATATGAATTAGCGGACAAACGATTAACCAGTGAAAAGGAGTAGAAAGGAAAAGGCAAAATGGGTTCTAATTAGAGATGCGACTGAACCGTTAGGAAGGCGAGAAGACAAGTGGGAAAAACTAAACAACAGAGGAGCGGTAAAGCGATGGAAGAGTGAAATAATAATTAAAATAAATTAAAGCATGCATTCATGCCATGGGGCTGTAGTGTGCCTAATGAATGAATGAGACGCATTTCTTTGGACTTGGTTGTCGTTGATACCAGAGATATATTAAACACAAAGTTGTGATTAAAAAATTTAGTGCGCTTTAGAAATATTAATATAATTAAATATTATTATTATTACTATTAGCGGAATTAAAATGACGAGAAACTGCTTTGGTGTCGTCATTCATGCCAGTATGAAAGATAACCCGTGTCAATTGTGAACTATTGTGACCCCAAATCATTGAAAGATCCGAAACACGAAACCAAAAACGTCCCAACTGATTGATTCAAAGCCCTAGCCTATATTAAAATGATCAGTTCTTTAGCAGTCGAGTCTACAAAGACCGGCTAAAATGTTACTCTCGGAACTAGTAAAATTTAACCTTACCTTGCAATAGCCACGAATTATTGTAGAATATTGTCGTTTTTAGATCACGTAAGGCGAGTCGTATATTTACGCATGCGAGATGTCAATCTCGATGTCAGTAGATCGCAAAACAGTCCATATTTTATCGCAAAACTCCGCCGGGAAGAAGTGAAGTTTGATAGAGTCGTTGGTCGGGCGACGAGAGAATGAGACGAGACGAAAAGACACGAGAAAACGCACACTTCCCATTAGCTGAAAGATAACTTTTCTGTCATCGCTTCCAATTTGTCGGTTGTATGCCATTGGACGAATTTGACAGCTGTCACAGCCGGGACATGCTGTTACATGTACATGTGACTGGGACTTACTGCCAGCTAGGGAAGGGGGGGGGGGGGGGGGGGGGGGGGGGGGGAGTAGTATATAGAGACGGTCGCCGCAATCCAAAAAGGCATCCCCAGGAATCATTGGGTATAAAGAGAAGGTCCCACGAAAGGCATATCAAAGAAAAAAGGTTAAGCCTCTGATCACGTGATGCGCTCGTGATTAGGTGTCTAGGAATTTCGAATCAAGAAAACCACAATATAAAGAAAAGGTTAGGCCTACGTCTAACCAAAAGATATTTTGATAGATATAATGATCCCAACCATCTTACTCGACGTCAAGGAATATTTACAAACTTACCCCCTGCAGCTATCCCAAGCCACCGAAGATGGTCGCGTGAATAGCTCCTTAGACGAAGACATTATTGTCATACCCTGGTTCCAGAGGCTTTGTAAGCTCTATAATACGATGCACGCCGGCGAGCTGCGAAGCAGCGAGAAAGAAAATCAAAGCCTCTGGTCGCGGCCGTTACGAATCTCACTTTCATGCAGACACCTAATCAATGACAGCCGTCAAACATGTCAAATGCAATCGACCAATCAGCGAACGGGGATCGTCTTACAAAAGTACTGATTGGTCGATTGTATTTGACATG
This sequence comes from Actinostola sp. cb2023, assembly GCA_033675265.1. Lineage (NCBI taxonomy): Eukaryota > Metazoa > Cnidaria > Anthozoa > Actiniaria > Actinostolidae > Actinostola > Actinostola sp. cb2023. The sequence goes on along the minus strand of JAUJYZ010000004.1, from coordinate 154,539 downwards.
TTTGACGGCTGTCATTGATTAGGTGTCTGCATGAAATTGAGATTCGTAACGGCCGCGACCAGAGGCTTTGATTTTCTTTCTCGCTGCTTCGCAGCTCGCCGGTACATCGTATTATAGACCTTAAGAAAGCCTCTGGAACCAGGGTATTATTGTCAAGGTCCTCGAGGAAAAGTTCCCAACCAAAATATGCCGAGCCAAGCCGCGTTGGTGGTACGATATCCTCCTGAAAGACCACCATTTCGGCTGGATTCCAATCAATATCAAATCCACGACTATGAGGACAAACGATTCGGCCGGTAATCTAGCCATCTGTCTATGGGCTTTAACCGACGAAAAGATGGATCTTGATAAATCCTACGACACCGGCAAAGTCTGGAATTTACTTTTCGAGAAGTTACATCGGCGAGAATATAATTGTGACTCACGTCGGGACTATTTCTTTCTTGTGATTAATAAAAACAACACGAGTGGGGTCGCGATAAAAGGCTGAAACTGAAATGCGGAAAGCGGAAACGGAAACGGCTGAAAGAGCGGAAAGTGCGGAAAGTGCGGAAAGTGGAAAAAAGCTGAAACGGCGGAAAGTGGAAAAAGCTGAAACGGCGGAAACGGCGGAAAAGTGGTAAAAAGCTGAAACGGCGGAAAAGTGGTAAAAAGCTGAAACCTTTCCATAATTAACTTTCCAGTGGTGTCACAGACCTCCGCTCTTCGATACTCAGATGCTGAATTTAATTTCCTTAAAATTTTGCATGTATATGAATTAAACATTTGATTTTGCAGACTTTGAGCAGAAAATAACGATTAATAACGAATATAAACGAATAGGGCCGAATAGTCGCGAATACTACCGTATAGTTCCGAAAATTCCAGGAAAATTCTCAAATTACAATGACACTCGTGCCAGCTCGTGTCAGTTGTCTTTTGTAAGTGCTACGATCCACGATGGATCAAAAAAGAGCCCTTTACCCCCAGAGGTAATTTGGATAGACGACGAGCAAAGTACCTGTAGTTCAAGCAGTGATAATGAGTATTAACCATTCTCGAGGTAAGTACGTGCTAACATGCATCCAGTGTTATTCCATGATATCAAGCGTGTAGATAAAATAGCTTAGCATGAATATAAACTGTATCCACTCGTCGTATTTAAATGACGTTCCCCAATTACAGCTCGGTGACTCAATTGGAAATAACATGACTTACTAGAGAAGGCAGTCCCTACTATCGACCATGAAAAGATAGCCAAAGTAGTAGGACATCACACGTTCGAGCAGTTTAATTTATTAATTTACAAACATATACAAACGTTAAGGAAATTAAATGAAGAGGTCTGCATGTGATTATGGAAAGGTTTCAGCTTTTTACCACTTTTCCGCCATTTCAGCTTTTTACCACTTTTCCGCCGTTTCCGCCGTTTCAGCTTTTTTCCACTTTCCGCCGTTTCAGTTTTTTACCACTTTCCGCACTTTCCGCTCTTTCAGCCGTTTCCGTTTCCGCTTTCCGCCGTTTCAGTTTCAGCCTTTTATCGCGACCCAACACGAGTGAAGTCTGTGTCAATAGCGTCTTAGGACTGTCAAAGATAACCCCTAATGTTTATTCATTTCCATTTCAAATCTGTTGGAAGAAAAATAAGCTGCTAAAATACGAACCAATCGACAAAAAAATAAAAATGTTTTTAAAATGCTGGAAAGACACGAAATCTAATCCGATTGAGTTGTTTTTACAAAGAGTTCGAAAATTATAGAATTTACATACAGAGGGGATTGGGGTCAAAATGAATTAGCCATTACCTAAACGAGCAGGGGACTGGGAACGAGTTTATTAGAATTAATGCAATTACGAAATTAAGTTTATGACATGAAACAGCATGTTGAAATTAGTATCTGTGCAAAGTTTGATGTGATTTGAACAAATTCTGTCGGAATTATAAACTTTTGAAATTGTGTTGTCCAGCCAAAATTTTATAGTGAATGTATGGTTTGGCTGGACAACGTCAAAAAATTACAGAGTTTGTATGGGAAAATATACATATTTGCTGCCCTCTAGCATCGTCAATATTAAGCCGAAGTTCACCAAACTTTCCAGACTAGCTAAGTTTGATCTGCTCTCTCCGAAAATGATGCTCAATTTTGCTAGTTTCTTATTGAATTAGTTTTATGGACTTGGTCCCAGTCCCCTGCTCGTTTTAGCAATGGCTAATTAGATTGAAATCGAAATATTCGGCGGTTCCTTGCTTATTTTTTTTCATTCCATTGTAGCGAAGAAAGTTGTAATCTTCATTTTCTAATTCTTTGACCAATCTTGTTGGAGCCCAAACGGTGAAATCTTCTTGGCCGTTGCAAAGGGAAAGGATCATATTTTCACCAAATTTGGTTTCGACTGACTTTGCTTTATTGATGCGGTAAATTCCAAGTGGCAACTCTCTGAATTTAATAGCTTCGGTGGCGGCTTTGTCAAATTGTTCGTTGGTGGGGAAGTTCATGATTATATATTACGAAATATATATTTTTTGAAAATTATTGTTTTGACCCCCGGCCATATGTCAATTAAAACTCATTGGACCAATCAAAAACTTACACAAGTTTTTACACAGTTGAGTAATATTACACAAGTTTTTACACAGTTGAGTAATATTTTGTGAAAACGACGCAGCGTGTATAACATTTTGTGTAAAATTTTGTGAAAATTAACTCTTTCTCTGAAGCAACTACAAAATCGTCGTGACCAGTGTTTAGAGAAGATTGGGGAGCATAAGACAGTGGCCTTTGAAATTGGTGGAGCTGCCATGTGTTCTGTTTCATTTAACACCATCAACTTTTTTGAAGGATTGGCTGAAATGAGTGATAAACAGATCAAAGATTTTCTCGATGTATTTCCCCAACTACCTAAGATATTAGATTTATCTCGACAAGCTGCGACCGAAGAGGTAAGAAGAAGGAAATATCAAGCTGATGATGAAGATGAAAGAAACAGCTGTAAAGCTGCGTCATAAGTATAAAGCCCATTCCAAGAAAGAACGAAAGGCCAAGCGGCGAATGGAGAAGTTGAAGGCTGATGAAATCGATTCTTCTCAAGAACTGTGTGATTAAAACCAAGACTTGACACGCTCAATATGCAAATGAAAACCTGTCTGGTTTCGTTCGAAATGAATATTTAATGAGCGGCGAGTTTTTGTTTGATTTCTTGCACCGCTTCGTTGTAAATTTTCTTTCGTAATTTGGGATCGTCGTCTTTTTTCAGTTGTGACACGGGCTTTTTGGCGAAGTTCATTTTTGAGTTGCTCGTATCAGTATCTGACTCGACCATAATCAAAGCGAATTCATTTTCATCGATTTTATTGTTATGCAGAGCTTTGGATACAAGGTCAGAAATTGTGTTTATTTTAGCTCGACAAAGAATCACGGTCTGTTCGTGCTTCGATACTTTTCGGGTTAATCGTTTGGTGGCCACGGTTGCTACGGCGGAAATAATTCCACAGAGCCCCCCAACAGCACTTAAAGGGATTCCCACGAGAAGTCCGGGTCCTGTTAAAGATGTAGCGATGCCCGAGGTTGCTAAAAATGCAGAGAGAGTACCCGATGTTAAAGCAATCGTGTTGGTCACGGAGCGCGTTTTATTATACTTTTTTCGGACGCTTTCATAGTGTTTGAAAGGATCATATTGATTTTGTGGAGTCGGAAACTTTCTCCATCAAAACCATTTTTGACATTGGGAGATTTCGCAGCACATACCCTAACGCCGATTTCTCTAAGTTTCATCCCGCTCCAGAGAGCATTTCATTCGATTATGGTGGATTGGGTGTAGATGTTTTTAGAGGGAATATTACGCCAGACGGGCCCTTTCCGGCCGAAGTGCATCACTTCGGAGAGTCGAACCTGAACGTTGCTCTTTTGAAAGCACTCGATCGACCGAGGGCTAACAAAACCGTCTGGGTCAAATTTTCCCACAGCTTATCCAATCTCGTCCCCAGAGCCTGCGTTTCTTTCGGCCAGCGGCGAAGAACGTAGGCTCTGGCATAATCCATTTTTGGGACAATTTGATTGGCTATTCCATCTTAGAAACTACGCACGCGCAAGATTCCGGAAATGAAATATATCCAATGAAAATGGAGTTGTCAAAACAACCCGGTGTCCCAACTTAATTCCGTTCAAAACGAAAATTAACATTTTTCAACGGTTTCATTGACATGTTATTAAAAATCTTGTATTCGTGTTTCAACACATGTCGCCTCTGCAATAAATCTCTAAGCACAGAGAAACATCCAGTTTATCTAAGCTTATATGTATCTCGAAATGTCTTGAAAAGTTTTCAAGCGAAGCTCAAAATTTACACGAAGCTCAGAGTGATGGTTATTCAAAGAACATAATATGTCGATCGTAAATCTAATATTCTTTAGGCTAGCAACTGAAAGGCGGTGCCAATCGAGGTGCTTACGAAGGCGAAAGATTCGGCAAAAGAAATACATTTGAATGAGAGACAACAATAACCAGAGAAGATGAAGATGATAGATTCAAATAATTAACTGATATGTAAAGTAGACACGAGTAAATATAAACCCGTAGGAAGAACTGTTCGCGTATCCTTCTGCTGTAAAACCACTGCTTTTAATAAAGACTTCAGATACTGCGCTTCTTTCACTGTTATATCTTCTTTACCAAGTGCTTTCAAAGCGTACTCTATTCCCTAATGAAACCTTTCGAAGGATTCCACTGAAACTGAATCGACAATTTGAATCGACAACAACCAACTGCCCAGCTAACTTGCGCATGCGCTCTAAAACCGGAAGAACAAGAAATCCTGTTCCCAAAAAATGGATTATGCCAGAGCCTACGTTCTCGCCGCTGGCCGAAAGTAACGCAGGCTCTGGGGACGAGATTGCAGCTTATCGAAAAACAAATCACCGCTATCCCATTTTAAATAGTGACGTGACTGCGCCTGAATTCGATAAGGTTCAGATTGTCGTAGAAAATCAGAATGCTTTTTTCATGTATAAACCTAGAGACATTTTTGATGTGACTTTGATTCATACGGCAGGTAAAGAAAGTCATGAATGGTTACAAAGCCCCAATATGAAATTTTGGGACCAGCAACTGAACTTTGCGGTTTGGGCGGCGACTTCGGGGTGTGGGGTGGGATATGATATGATTGCAAACTTTATTATGAAGTTTCATGTTTTATTTACAATTCGTCGGATTCTTTATGAGCTCAAAGTGGCTTTACCCAAAGACATAGGATTTAAACCTTTGAGCAACCCCTACAATAAAGTAGCCTATGAGAAAATTTGTAAAGAGTTTAATATACCGCTGAATAGTGATTTTCGTTACCGCGGTGGAGACAATCACGGGTTGGGGGTAATGTATAAAAATCTGTTTGGGAAGATGGAAAGAGTTAAAGAAACGTACGATGAGGTGCTCCAAGGCAAAAAGACAGCCATTTGGCCTGGTGGATTTTTTCATTTTAATGGGTGGGGCGACCATGGATTCGATCATATGACGTCTGATGAAAAACACGGCTATCGCTTTTTTATACCACCCAGGGGATTGGGATTGACAAATTTGGCGCGGTTGAATCGAAGTATTGAGGCGTATGTCTATTGTATTTTAGGGGCGCAAGTGAATACGAGATCTCCCATTGTGTCGCAATCTGGGGCAAGTCAAGAGACTCAACACATGAAGAATTTGGAATTTTGTTCGAATCGGCGGTGATTGAAAATGACATTTCAAAGAGCATCCAACGATATCAATTTGCCATTCAAGAAGCCAAAGTGCGATTGGATTATGCGGTAGCGCCGGGGTGTTGGTTAATGCCCTCAGATTTGATGATTAATACACATTCGGTGGTGGGGTACAACAATCAACTCCAAAAAGCGACGGAGAATATGACATTTGGAAAAAATGACATTAATGGTGCGACTAAAAAAGTCGGAGTGCCGCATTTTGTCGAACGATCGAAAAAGAAACTTTTGATTCAAAAAGTTAAAGAAAATCACGTCTATCAAAAAGTGGAAAAATCCACGCCAGAACCAAAAAAAGTTAAAGAAAATCACATCTATCAAAAACTGGGGTTAAGTCTGGCGGCGGCGGTGGGTGGCTATTATTTCCTCAAAGTATAATGGACAACCCTCACACGTTAGGAAGAGATTGTGTTTATACGATTTTAGAGACCGAAGCCAATTATAATCAAGGAGCCTGGCAGAATGTGATGAGTGTGGATGTGAATTATCCCGGCCGGAAATTTATTGTTTGTAGTATTTGTATCAATACCACGAGCCATGTGAATGTGGGATTTCGATTTGTGGATCACGATGAGAAACCGTTTCTGCCTATACGCTCTAAGACGAATAATCGGGAGCCCGTTCATTTCTCGTTTGAGCCTCCCATTAACAATGTAGAAAATTTGAGTGTCGTCGCTTTTCATATGGTGGCTGAAGTGAAGAAAAAGGTCCAGCTTCAAATACGTGCGGATGATGTGGGACATATTCGCGTGAATGGATTTGATAGTCAAATAGATGAGGCTTATAACCACAAAACTATAAGCATTTTAACAGTCATCTCTGTTTAATATATGGAGAATCCCTATACCACATTTCAAGAGGTGAGTTGTTATCTGGTTGGAAAAGACTATGTAGAAAAAGATGAATGGAGAGGTATTGATGGTCTTTTTGTAGATGTTGAAGGCTATTGATATCATTTTTTGCACGGTTACTATTAACACCGGCAGTGGCGCTAATGTGGGGTTTAGTCTTGTAGATAGTGGGAATCAGCCCATACTACCCTTCAGAACCACCACAAATAAAAGGATACCCGTTCATTTTTCTTATGAGCCATGTGCTGTGTCCGGGGAAGATTTGACACCTGTGACTTTTCACCTGGTGGCTCATTGTAAAGGGCTTGTCAAGCTTCGCCTGATGTCAAGCGATGGGAGAACTCGACTGAATGGTGTTGGTATTAAACCTGTAGATAGACCCTGGAGCCACAAACCCATCAGCACCATGAGTGCCATCCCACTTTGTGGGGCGATAAAACAAAAAAATAACGTGGTGCAACAACCCACCAATAGGCTTTTTATGCCAGTTGAAGAAGACGTTAAACCTGTACCAAAGAACCCCGATAAAAAGCCTATCTCCGGCGGCGGCGATTGAATTCTTTTACAACGACCATCCCGATGGCCACCACCAAGATCCAAAGGTTGTTCCCGACGAACTTTAGGAGTTCCCCGCCGGTTTTTAAAACCAAAGAAAGAACCGAGCCGAGAAGACCTGGGATCGAGGCGGCCATTTTTTTGCCGAGTTCAGTCAGGCCCTGACCTATTTTTGAAACGCCGCCACCCACACCCTGCAAGGCGCTAAAAACGAAATACAACGCGGTCGCCAATCCACCCGCAATGGCTACTGGGAGGCCTATTTTTAAAAGGGCATTTTTGACGCGAATTTTAAATCGGAGACGCCGAATGCGCTTTAAACGGCGTTGAACCTCTTCGATTTCAAAGGGGTTGGGATTGTCTTCGCGCTCGAATTGCCGTAATTGTTCTTCGAGGATTTTTTGTTCTCGATCTAGAAAATCTTGATGCAGGTTACGTAAATATTGTTCTTCTTCGGTGACTTTTTGTCGGGCCCGATCGCGAATGTCTTGGGGTTGGTTGGGGTCTTCGGCAATGGATTCATTGGTGTTGATTTCTTCTTCGTGGTGTAACAATTCGGAGCCTGCTTGAGAAACCACCTCGGAGACGGCAGTGCTGTCTGCAGAAAGTGGAGTCCCCAAGGCGTTTCTAAGGGTTGGGGGTAAATTTGGGCTATTTAAATCGTATTTTACTGCGTTGCCTCTTCGAAGTCTGATCATAACCCGACCATATTCATCAATGCTAGAAATAAATAGACTCGTGTTTGCCCTAGGGTACCGGGTGAGAATGCGTTGGATCGCGACTTCTTGGCTTTCTTCTCGCTCCTGCATTTCCAGGAAGACGGGCACTTCTTGGTCGGGATGACGAGATGGAAAGAGGTGCTGAAAGCGTCGAAGGGCGCCTAGGGCTCTGTCACCAAACCTGGTTTGAAATCGGGACCACCAAGATTCGTGATCTTCATTTTCTTGGGGCAACAACTTGTCATATTCAGTGTCATTAATGTCGTCTTCGAGAGGATCGAAATCAGGATCGACTTCGCCCATGTTTAAAGAAGTATCAATCTCGACCATTTCTATATTCATAAAGATATACCATGATTAGTGCTAAGCTAGATCCCAATAGCCTCCCCAGACAAACCAACGGATTGAAAGCCGAAAGGACCTTACACCGCGTGACTTTCACCCCCTCATCAGCCAATCCCAAAGAAACGTTGTATGTCACACTCCCCAGTTTGTCTGAAAACACATTGTTAGTGCCAGGTACTCTGGCCCTGCGCTTTGATTTGGGTGTGAAACATGCGACCTACGACGAGCGCTATGTAGTCAATAATGTGGGGCGCAATCTTGTGTCGCGTTTGAAAATAACAGCCGCGGGGGAAATCGTGCAAGATTTGGATCGATTCGATTTGTACAAAACGTATGAAGACTTGCATTTAGAAAAAGAAGACCGTGATTCTAGAATTGAGCAAGGCCTGGGGCATCTCGGGCTGCGAAAGTGGCGGTCCCAAGTCAAGACAGATCCGGTTGATGCTACAGAAGTGTCTTATAAGCCGATCTTTACAGCCTTAAATACTAAATATGTGATTCCATTGGACCACGAATTGGTCACTAAACATGGAGCCTTTTATCCTCGAGGGATCACTTCAGCCATTACCTTTGAAGTGACTTTGGCCGATGCGGTCAATATCATTCAGGGGAAAAGTAGCGGATATCAAACCGATTCGACGTATTCGATCACCAATCTTGAATTACAATACGAAAGTATTCAAAGTGACCTCTTGAGTCGAGAAGCCAGTGGGGCGTATTTGAATGGGAAGCCGATTCTTTACAAGCATGTGACCTTGTACAAACAATTCAATTTTTTAGATAAAACGACCACAATCCTCAATACCACGATTAATTTACCAAGACGCTCGATGTCGGGGATTTTGATGCTGTTTGTGAAACCTTTTACTTCGGGAGACCGAGAGTCTGAAAAATTCGAAAACCCCCATTTAACCGACATTAAAGTCAGTATTAACGGAGTGCCCAACAAAGTGTATTCGCAGGACTTAAAAGCCGGAGACCTCTACCAAGAAATGAGTAAAAAATTTGGGACAAAGGGCGTCACAACCAAAGCATTCTATACCGACAAATATTGTGTGTGGCTGGATTTAAGGACGGCCTGTGATCCTCAACTCCATGGCGAAGGATTGCGGCTGGTCAATACCCAAGACGGCATTACTTTAGAACTGAAACGAACGGCCAATTCCGCCGCGGGAAACACCGATAAAATAAATGCCTATGTCTTTGTGGTCTCCGATGCGCAAATGTCGCTGATGCACAACCAAGTAAAAGACATTGCGTATTGATTACCTAATATACTATGAACCCTCAACACATTCCTTGCCACGCCTTGATCGTGGGTCCCACAGGTTGCGGCAAAACTCAATTCGTGGTCAATCAATTGCATGGCCCCTTTCGATACCAATTTGATACCATTGTCCTTTTGTGCCCTACGTACATTCGAAATAGAACTTGGGAAAATGTGGGGGAACACGACGACGATTTCTTTGTGGATATTCTCCAGCCCGATTCGTTAAACGCCCATCTTCAATTTTGGTCTAAAGCTTTTCCCAAAAACGAACAACTGTTGCTGATCCTCGACGATGTGGCCTGTGGCGACGACATCAAAAAACGCACCTCAGAATTGGTTCGTTTGGCCTTTTCGGGTCGCCACGACAATATTTCTGTATGGATTTTGTCGCAGCAACTCACCAGCATTGCTAAACCATTTCGAGAAAATATCGGGTCTCTCGTGGCCTTTTACACTCCAAGTAAAACAGATCTGGAAACCATTCTTTCAGACTATGGTGGTGAAATTACAAAAGAAGAGCTGAAAACATACATGAAATATTTGAAACAACATCCCCATTCGAAATTGGTCTTCTCTTTGCGCTATCCCTACAATCACATATTAATATAATGGACGACATAGATCAGCTTCTCCAAGATAAATCGGAAATGGATGAGCGAGAACAACTTTCTGTTTTAGTGGCTTCAGGCAAATCTAAAGAAATGGTGGGAAAAGAACTCACCCACGACCAAGTTAAAAAAATGTCTGAGACTGAGGTGAAGAAGTTTTACAAACGCTATGAAACTGCCCTCGCTTCAAAAACCACGACCGCCTTTGCTGATAGCGTGATTAAACTTGGTACAAAGGTTTTAGGCTATGCCTTGCCTTTGGATGATGTAGAGCAACTTCAAAAAGACCTGCAAGACGACTATATTATTTCTCAAGAGCTCAGAGTGACCTGCGGCTGGTTATCTTTGAAATGCGGCAAGTTGATGGCTGTTGCTTAGTATCTTACATGTCGCCCAACACATCGACTTGAAGGAGATGACAAGTTCTTGGAGTCGCGCATAAGTACTGATCAAGTTCCTAATCAAGAACAAGCTCAAGATGTTGTAATGACTTGATTTTAACTTATGGAAGAACTTAAAAATGACTTTAAAAATCTCACAAGTCGCGTCGATCGCTTTATCAAGTTCTTAGCTATTGCTTGTTTTTTAGAAGCACCACTTTAAAATATATATATATGGATCCTAATGAAGTTACTCAAGAGCAGCTTGAGCAACCACAGGAAACCCAGGCTGTATATCTGTCTGGATCTTTACGTAAATTATAGTAAAATACAATAAATGAATGATAGCTTCTAAATAAAGTGTATTTCACATATACATAACGTCTTGTCTTCATTTTGCCTCGTTTCGATCGATTTTGACGTGTTTTGGCTGCTCTAACTCTCCCCTCCATAAATAATGAGAAGGACGGAAACATCGAGTCTCAAATCACTACAGGTCACGATCGATCCTCCTCGATTTCTCTCCCGAAAATGTATTCCCCATCAATTCAAACGACCTCAGGTGAAAGAATGATAAATATGGATCCTCGAAAGTGAGTCACGACAAGAAAAGGCATCAAATTCATTCTCGAATCCTTCGAAGAATCCATAACATACAGCCATTTTCTCTGGTATCCGGAATTCCCGTTTTTTAGCTGTCCACGGAAGTAAAAAGTTACACCACAGGAAATCCCAGCGGGCTTTTTTTTTCTCGCTCGGACCTGATTCGACAAAAATAGATTACAACAAAAAAAGCAATTCAAATATTTCACTCGTGGGGACTATCGAGAGTAAGAAATGGATAGACAAATTATACACATCTAGGGGCTAAAACCCAAATATAGGTAGAATAAAAATGAACAACCCGAAATCGCCAACAATATGACGACCCGTTCATGGAAAACCCCTGCAAAATTCCAGCGTTTTTCATAGCGAGATTCAAAACGTTACTTTATCGCATTTATAATAATAATTTATTCGATATTGTCACTCGTTCGAAAGAATTTGGCTCGTGTCCAGGCCTTTACCGCGCCTCAACGGCTTCCGGTCTGCACACAGCTTTTCAAAATGCTGTCTACGCTGAAGCGGAAATATGAAGAATGCCATGGAAATGTTCCGAAGAAGAAGAGTAAAGTAGCGAAAAAAAAATTTTTCGTTCCTTTTTATGTATCTTTGAAAGCCTGGTAAGTTTGAAGTTACGACCGTTCGATTCAATAATATTTTACATCAATAGTTTTCAGTTTGTTCGATAAATGACTTCTTTTATTTCAGGGTTTTGCGCAATTATGAGCAAAAATATTTCTGCAGGATGCTTTTCATTCCGTGATGATATTTTAACTCATGCACTGGAAAACCCCGCAAAATTCCAGCGTTTATAGCGAGATTCAAAACGTTAAAAATAATAATTATTCATAATATCATTGTCCAGAATGATCACGACAATATAACAAAAATAAATGACATAGTCCCCACGAGTGAAATATTTGAATTGCCTTTGTTGGTTTTTGTCGAATCAGATCCGAGCGCCAAAGCCCGCTGGGATTTCCTGTGGTGTAACGGCTTCCGTGGACAGCAAACGGGAACTCCGGATGAAAATGGCTGTATGTTATGGATTCTTCGAAGGATTCGAGAATGAATTTGATGCTTTTTCTTGTCGTGACTCACTTTCGAGGAATCCATATTTATCATTCTTTCACCTGAGGTCGTTTGAATTGATGGGGAATACATTTTCGGGAGAGAAATCGAGGAGGATCGATCGTGACCTGTAGTGATTTGAGACTCGATGTTTCCGTCCTTCTCATTATTTATGGGGAGAGTTAGAGGGGAGAGTTAGAGCAGCCAAAACACGTCAAAATCGATCGAAACGAGGCAAAATGAAGACAAGACGGTATGTATATGTGAAATACACTTTATTTAGAAGCTATCATTCATTTATTGTATTTTACTAGAATTTACGTAAAGACCCAGACAGATATACAGCCTGGGTTTCCTGTGGCTGAACGTGCATGATCTAACCGCTTGGGAAAAACAACGAAAAAACTACCAAGACTGGCTCTCGGAAAATTATCATAACAAACTCATCGCCGATCAAAATTTCGCCGAGACCGATTCGGCTCTGAAACTCTATATGCTGCCGCGCATAACCAAAGTCTTTCCAAAAAGCCTTCCTTTTCGAACTATTACCAACCCAACGACAAGCAAAAACAAGCCGAACTTCTTTATGTGGGACTTGGGGGTTTGGCCCTGGGCGGCGCGGTTGCATATTTCCTCAAAAAAAACAACATTTTTTAAATATAATGATAGTCTTTGTAGAGAGCGACCAAAACGACTTTACCGTCTATTTAAATCCACCCCTCTCTCATATTCAAAAAGTGCGGCTGATTCGTTGTTCTTTGTACAATTCATGGTATAATTTAATTGGCGGCGTGGCTACAGTCGATAAAACCAATCGCACCATTCCCGATTCACATTACACCCCACAAACTCTGGCCAAAGAACTCGCCAAACATAAAGTCGCCTTAACTACAGGGTTGCCCATGAATGGGGTCTCGTTCCTGACGCGGGAGTCAGTGTTTCTATTAATCAACCGATCAAAGACCTCATCGGATACAAGATCGTCAATAATGTAAATACATACCATTGGAATGTCCCTTCGAATTATGAAATCCATTGTGATTTGGTTCATACGTATGACAAAGGAACCCCCTCACATGTGATGGCTAAATTCTCACCTAAAGGAAATCCCTTCGATTTGGTCGAATATCAACCCCCTCTTTTGTATCATCTAGTGACAGACTTAATCACCCAATTCCACATTGTTATTAAAGTCGATGGAAAGGTGGTCGATTTCAATAGACGCCAAATAAGTCTTGTCTTAGAATTTGTTTAACATATGGATCGAATTTTTAAGAGACTCTACTATGGTCCTGGAGGCTATTGGAAAGGTGGCTCTGCCGTGAAAAAATTGGCTGCAGCGGCCAAGACCTCCGAAGACAAAGCCTTGACCTGGCTGAAAAAAACAACCTCTATGGCAAGTGTATTTACCACCGCCCAAATACGTTCCTCGCCCGAGTTTCGCGGTGACGACTCCGAACGAAGTCCATCAAGCCGATCTTCTGTTTTTGCCTCACGATAAAGTGAAGAGAAAAACCTACAGATACGCTTTGACTGTCGTGGATATTGCCAGTCGCTACAAAGGCGCCGAACCTCTCGAAACCAAAGATAGCATCGGAGTCACCGCTGCCCTATCTAAAATCTACAGCAAATCATTGACATGGCCTAAATTATTGCAAGTCGATAGCGGCACCGAATTTATGGGCGCCGTCACCAAAGCCCTAAAAACCCACAAAACCGAAGTTCGTCGTGCCGAGCCCGAATACCACCGCGGTCAAAGCTTGGTGGAGCGTTTTAATCAGACTTTGGGAGAACGGTTGTTTGGTTACCAGTATTGGAAGGAAATGCAAAACCCCGAATCACGCAACCGAGAATGGGCTGTTCGACTCCCCGAAGTGGTCGCCGCGTTAAACAACGAAGAGGCTCGGGCCAGCGGCATGAAACCCAAAGACGCCATTCGAAGGAAATCCGTAGAACACAAATCATACATTCGAGCGTCTCGGCCTGTCTTTCCAAAAGAACCTAAGTTGGGTCGCGTTTTGGTGCGATACCTTTACCAACCCGGCGAATTAGAAGGCGGTTCTAAACGAGCGACAGATCCTACTTGGTCTTTGAAAACCTATGAGATAGAAAGTATGGCCACTCAAAAAGACCAACCCATTTTGTATTATTTGCGGTCGGGCCCCAAACGCGGCTTTGTCCGAGAAGAGTTGCTGGTGTGTCCAAACGCCAGGGTGTGAATCCCATCTTCTAACATATACCGCTTCGAATCAAAGGGCGACAAAGACACTTTCTCCATCGTAATATTGTAGATTTCGTGATTATAGCTCCGCAGTGCATTCATTTGGTGTCGCTTTATTTTTTTGCCTCTCAGAACCTCCAAGTACATCTCGTGCGTAATCGATTTCTTCACCACATACTTTTTCACCCCATTGGCCTTCTTCAAGGCGCCAGTCGTCGTCAATTCCGAATACATCTTTGGTCGTAAAGCTACAAATTCCACCACAGGCGTCCCTGCACATTCATCCTTCATCTTTCCAATCACTTTCTTATTCTTGGCGCTGTAAAGAAAATGGTCCTTTGGATAATCTGAAGTGTCGTACAAGTCCTGCTTTGCTTTGATGTCTTTATAAACGTCTTCGGTCTGAATCTCCATCATAAATGAGTCTGTATCCGTATAAAGAAGGCGACATCTATCTCCGTATTCAGGCTTCAAAACCTCGTAAAAGAACTCGTACAGTCAACAACTTGGACAAATCCAACACCGAGAACCCAATGTAGATAGGCTCGTCCATAAGTAGCTTCGCCTTGTGGAGGTGAATTGCAACTAACCCACCCTCCAAGGTTTTATGCCTCGAATAACCGGGTTGGGCAATCCACTTTTTGACCTTGTCTTCATCCCGCTCCAACCGAATATCCACGCGCTTTCGCAAATTTTCCATGGTCTTGCCAAACACAGAATTGTTCATAAGTTTGAAGAAATCCTTTTCAAAGGCATTACGGGCGCCCTTCCTCTTCTCCGTGTTGAATGCGATGTAAGGCGCCATCCACGGCTCCTGCTTAAACTGTAGAACTCGGTGAATCTTAGTAACACGCATTCCGTATTTTACATAAAACTGTAAATTACGATAATGCACCACATATTTGGTCTTATTGTGCAGATTCAAAGTGAGTTTCTTATAAGGCTTGTAATTAGGACACATCTCATTTTGAAGTGGTGACAACCATTCCTGGGGCACCTCCAAAGCCTCGGGTGCCATAGGATAATCGTTGTGTAATTCGTGTAATTCAGCGGGATACTCTAAATCCACTTCGAGAATGTAGCCTGTTGCCTCGGGTGGGTTTAAAATATCTGGAGGATTTTTCACCCATTTGAACTCCCCCATCGGCATTGGTTGGGACATAGCCCATCCGTAGAGATTATTAGCATCTAAATGCATCAGCCAAGTTTTAGGTTTATTAGGGTTGTACCCATCAACGCGGGAATTATTCGCTCGAGCATAACGCATCGACGCCCCGCAAGTTCCCCCACGAATCCCTTTCTCCACAAACATGAATTTGTCGTAATCCTTCAACAGCTCTAGCCGCACTTTTGTAAATTTTAAAAGAGCGTCCCACGACAGCCCCGGGGCTGTGAAGTAATGAGCTGGATCCAAATTATAATACTCCCGACACATTCTTCGAAATTCCTGGAACACATCGGCGAGTTGGGTCACATCCGCCTTCAAATAAAAATCGCTGTACTCCCCCATATTCTGACACCCCAAATAAACCTTTTGAGCATGAGCATAATCCTCGTCTGAAATATCCTCTTCATTCAAGGAACTATAAAATGCCTCTTTGGGTGGCAGTTGGGCTTCGAATTTGTCCCATCCATCCATCCATTCATAAGGATAGACCCCCTTTCTCGTAGTGCATAAATATTTGTTGGTGATGGGTAATTCATCCATATTGGAAACCAGATTTCCTAAAGAGGCGGCCATAAACTGGAAGGAATCAATAAATCTCAACTTCCCAATCGAAATGGACATGAACCGCTCCATATTATTCGGGATGCAACTCAACTTCCTCTCCACTCGCGAAGCCGCCTGAACAATCAAATGGGAATCGTAACCCCGCAAATTATGAAAGACCACAGGAATCACCACTTCTTCGGGTTTAATCCTAAAATTCAAATTGCAAGTATAATGGGCCGCCCCACGAAACTCCCCCGTCACATGGCAATGGTCTCGCACCTTATCGACGCGTGTCGTCTCCACAATTCGCTCATTACAATAGACGCATAGTCTTGAACTCCTATCCTTCTTCTTCACTTTATTGCAAGGACCAATGGATTTTTTTCCTCTTCGACAATCCAAATGAGCCTCACCTTTAAAATCCCCCGTATTCCAATCCCAGACGGGTAAAACATGTTTCTTGGTGACCGCCAGTGGCTTTTCACAAATATGACATTCTTTTGTCTTGAGGTAGCTGTGGGGTACCACTTTCATGGGCTCAATCGCTCTAAGCTGTTCCCTGATTTTTGCCTCTTCCTCCTGTATCGCCACGAGAAACTTATACGACGCATCTGGTCCTCGATAAATCACAGGCGGCTCCGTCTCACCGTCATACCGTACCTTGATGTAACCATAACTATTCACTGTGGGTTTCCCTGTTTTGGTGGTACTCCGAGACTGGATGGGTTCAATCTTTTCATTAAAAGCTTCAAAATCTGCGTAGATTACATAAGGCACCGGCAACTGTTTATGAAAGTTGGTGAAATTCAAATTCACATCCTGCGGCATCTCAATGCGGCATGAAGTTTTGGAAAGACCCCGACAATCCTCACGATGCTCCTCCAACAAATCCTCTTTGGTGAAGCCATGGAGACATCGGTGGCAAAAGTACCTTTTGTGGTGATCTTTTGTGTTCGTATAAAACAGCCGATTTATGGCTTTGATCCAGGAATAGTGATTTTCATAATACATTAAATTAATTGACTTTTCGAAACGAGCCTCACTGATTCGATAAGGAACAATAGTCTTCTCCCGGATGCCATACACATTCACCTCAATTCAATTCTTTTCCTCAAACACTCCAATATTATTCAAAGTTACCGGAAACACCACCCCCTCCCAATTCAGATCGTCTCGAGGGTACTTGGTCACCCGTGCGTGATGGTCTTTGGCGGGGTATAGAGCCGAACGAATGGCCCATCGAAAACACTCGTTATCTTTATTCCGCACATTCACAATAGCCTTTTTCTTTTCCACCCAAGCTGGTAAGGGCGCAAAGGAACTGCCGCGAATCGGTTGATAGATCGCCACATCTAAAATCAGTCTTTCAATGGATTGAACCTGCCACCCCGACCCTTGGTGCGTCCATTTGGCTAAAGATTCCATTAAACGTTCAAAGTACTCGCTAAGAATATCCTGAGATCCCTTTAACACCACCATGGGATTGGCAACTTTCAAATACACTTCTTGCATTACTTCACGGCGATTTAAAACAAGTACTGGGGTGAGTGAAACATTAATGGCCCCCAATCGTTTTAATTCTTCTTGAATTTTAAGCTTAGTCATTTCTCTTTGATCTTCTAAAAACCGCCTCAAATCTATTGTTCTAGGTGGAGCATAAAGTTTCCATTCTCTTAAATAGTTGAGACTGTCCTGTTCAATCCACTCTAATTCACTGATAAAATCTCTAGTTCTTTCGTACTCCTCTTCAAAAAGCGGATCAAATTCTCTAAGAATGCCTCGGTCTTTTGGCTTTTCTTTCTTTTTTTCTTTGGCCTTTTGTGGTTGAAGGGGTTTAGGGAGTTCTGGTACTGACATATCTAAAATGGATTGGTGTCCATTTATATATTATAATATATTTTAAAGCTCAATTAAAGATCCTACTCCCTCGCAACACCTTGAATGCCAAAACATTTCATTACAGTCGAGTGTTTTAAAATCGCAATGAAAACATTTGTATTCCTGATCGCACGGTGTTTTCCTCATGCTTGTATGAAGGGTTAGGCCTCTTTTCGTGGTAAAAACCCTTTTGCATCTTTCACAAGGAAATTCTGTGGGCTTGGGTGGTTTTGTGCCGCAAAATCTCACATGAGCTTTTTTACCTGCTATCGAAATAAATTTCTTTCCGCACTTATCACAAATCATTTCGGCGGGGTTGCACGTATGAGAGCCGCTGTGGGGTATTTTTCTCCTGCATATGTCGCAGGTGGGTTTTGCTTTATGCTTTGGTATTCCGCAAAATTTAATGTGGTTTGTTAAGGCACCTTTAAATTCAGTTGTAAATCCGCACTTCTCGCACTTCATTATACTAGTATGATATCTTCTCGAATGGGCATACACCTAACCTTTTCTTTATATTTCTTGGATTCGAAATTCCTAGACACCTAATCACGAGCGCATCACGTGATCAGAGGCCTAGGCCTTTCTTTATATTTTCCTCCTAATCACGAGCGCATCACGTGATCAGAGGCTTAACCTTTTTTCTTTGAGTTTTGGTTATGATAGGCCGTCGTAAATAGGCTGTATGCCTTTCGTGGGACCTTCTCTTTATACCCAATGATTCCTGGGGTTGCCTTTTTGGATTGCGGCGCCCGTCTCTATACTACTTGATTGACAGCCTCTATCACGTGATACGTGCATGGTATTCGCGGGGTTGAGCGCAAGTTGTCATTCCAACAGTGCTGTGAGAAAGGTGAGTTTGTTGTTAAACTGTCTCTTAGAAAATTGCTTAATTTAGCGCAAATATGCCTCTTTCGTAGAATATTTGAGCCTAGTTTTTTGAAATATAAAGTTTCCCAGCTGAAAGCAATAAATATTTGTGCAAAAGCTTCAATTTTTATGCAAAATTTGGCTTGAACTTTGCACGTCTGCCTCTGCACGTACTCAAAGTTGCGCTCAAAGTTTCTCGCTTCACAAGCAGCTGAAATCTTCAGAATTTGAAACATTTAAAGCTACAAAGCCTTAGAAATTACTTTTTATTCTCTTTCTGGATAAATTTTCAATCAAAAACTGCAACAATTTAGCGAAGTTCATTTGCAACAAGATGAAGTGAACGACGCCATTTTGGCTGTTTTCAACAGAATTCCTTCAAAAGTTTTCGTTTTCCTGAATGAACTTCATCTTGGAATGATTCTTTCTTGTTGTTTGTTTGCATATTCTTTCATAAAAGTAATGTTTTATCGCAAGTTCGCGCCATGAAAGTAAAGTAATGAAACGTGGGTCTCGTTAGCACTGAAACTAATGGCGCGAATATTTCAGCAAGGAATGTTTTTTCTTGAAAATAACTGTTATTCTAAAGCTGCATAAATCTAGTTTATTGTGGTACTGTATATGTAGTTTTGAAACTCGTGATTTTGTTTTTTCTTTTGCTCCAAGATTGTTAAATGTCTAATCTTTTATTTTTCTTTCCATTTCAGCAAACGACTTTCTTCTCATACAACGTATAATAAGGTTAGTGGACGCTCAACGGATCTCAAACAAACCAAAACCTGTCCAGTTTTCAATATAGATATGGCTATGTTTGTGTTTGAGACGGCCGCTGAGAGATTTTTATTTGGGCTAGAAGTTCCTAATTCGAATATGGAACGTACAACGAATTAAGTTTGAAATGAGTTATCAGTTTCCTTGTGACGGATCAAATTGTCATCGTTGCTATCTCGTTTCGTGTTGTTATGTTTGTAGTATAGATATCGTTTGTGCCTGTGAGAACAGACGCCCCTGGTGGCGTGCTTGCTTGTCTTCCTTTCTCCACTAGGGAGGGGGGAGGGGAAATGAGCCCGTCATGTGGGGCGCCTGTTGGCTACAGGCTGTGTTGGAGGTGTTTTGTATCTTGTTTGTAGCTGTTGCCGCTGATGAACAAATTTCCATCGGTTCGTTGTTTTGGACTTGTAGTCACAAGGAAAAGGCATTCATTCTAGATTATATAGATATCAAAACAATAAACAAACAAAGTCTAGCTAGGACTAGGAGGGTATCCGTACATCAAGTATGGACCCAGGGGGTATATTAGTAGAGGCTACCACTTTAAAGTAGTTGTGTTTGTTAGCTTTGACCGGTCAATCGGCCAGGGTCAATCGGCCAATCAGTTAGATTAGCTTTTTCCAATAGTCCTACGAGATGGCAACGCTGGACCAAACGATGGAGACAATGGACCTGGATGCAATAAATTACTCTCCGAGTCTGTGTGTTGATAGTGTAGCTAGAGTGCGGTCATTAATTTTACGCGGTACTGGTCAGTCTACACACAACGCATACACCTAAACTACACGACGCCTAGGTTAGTTTTTTTCCCGATCTTCGGTACTTAGCGGGTTAACGCTGGCCAGACTGTACCATATAACTGAGACACAGTCCAGGTTTGGGCTTCCTTTGTCGGGGCATTTGGAACGCTGGCAAGATTGTAGCGATTATAGACCGAATGCAATAATGGCGTCCAATTTCAATTGCCATTGTTCTGTACTGACTAGACTCATTCAGGTGAAAATGCTTTTGTGTTTCCACATGAACACGAGGTTAGTCAGTCCAGAACAATGGCAATTGAAATTGGACGCCATTATTGCATTCGGTCTATAAGATTTCATTTTCCATTTTTTTCTCATTTCCCTTTCATTCAATTTGTTTTCATTTCTTCAAACCCTGACTACCCAAGTGTCTCCGCGACAATGACTGCTACTCTAGACTGGAATGCTGAAAGATCTGTGAGATGCCTTGCCTATGCATTCATGATCAGACATCCTTTCCCTTCCACAATGCATCAGTTGCTTTGGCTCGTATTGGAGTTTCTTGACCGCCGCTCAGAATCTTTCAGAATTCCAGTGTCCATTCCGATCAATCCGTTGTCCATTCGATTCCATTACATCGACCGTCGGTCAGTTCGGTCCAGAAATGCTAACAAAATGTTGTACGTGCTTTGAAAATTAAAATCGTGTTAAAAGTCATCGATATTTCTGGTGATTTTTATCCGATTTTCTTTCAAAACATTTGAATCCTTTTCAGCCAAGTCTACCAAGAACAACCAATCTCGGTTGCGACGACGAGTACAGTCTCAATATATTTTTGATTCAGTGGTAGCCTCTTAGCTTTAGATTTTGATTTTTTTTCCTATTTTTTAATATAAGTGATAATTAGTTAATTGTTTGATTGCTCAATATTTTTATTAATTTTAATGTTATTAATAGAAATATTGAAAAACTAAAAAAAAGTTGTCACGTGATTTGTCATTGTTCTGCAATGACAAAAATGTGACAATTCAGCATTGAAAAAACGCCTGTGTTGTTTGGTACATTTCAAATGTTCGATTTTGGTCGGGTGGAATTCGTCGAAATGCCGAATAGTTCATAGTGAAATTCTGCATGTACTGTGTTTCAGACTGCTGATCGTGCAAAGTCATTTCAATGTCAATTCGTAGCAGTACTGATCATAGTTTCGTCCTACCACGTACTTGGAGACCTCATATGACTTTATGCTGGCTTTATAGCTTGGTTTTTGATTAGTTTCGTCCTACCACGTACTCTGTTGTACTTCTTGGAGAACCTCGTGACTTTTTTTTTAATCCTCTACTTTCTCATAGCACATAATGCTTTGTGCCTTGGGGGGTAATACAAAAGAAAAAGGTGTTGCATAATTACATGGTTGACAGAAAGCTCCCATTTTCTTTTGTATTACCCCCCAAGGCGCAAAGCATTATGTGCTATGAGAAAGTAGAAAATGCTAGATTTATAGCCACAATTAATCCTGGCCCAAACTGATGCTTGGGACACTTGGCTAGTTGGCTTAACTCCTCCCCCTTAGCAGTGTTGATGATTGTCTACGCCGACCCCCATCGTGAACGTAAGATAAAGACAACATTGTACCAGGGGGGAAGGGATAAACTAAGATTATGTACTTCTGTTGTAGGTTTATTAGTTTCTGCGTACCAGGAGACCTCATGATATTATACTAGTTTATAACTAGGTGGTTTATTAGTTTAAGTTTGTATATAATGATTACTGTCTCCCCATTTTTCACATTTTTCAGAGATTTTGTTTGGGTTTTCAACGCCTTTTTCGCCATCACAATTTTGGGTTTTCAATGCCTTTTTCGCCATCGCAATTTTGGGTTTTTCAACGACTTTTTCGCCATCACAATTTTGGGTTTTCAACGCCTTTTTCGCCATCGCAATTTTGGGTTTTTCAACGACTTTTTCGCCATCACAATTTTGGGTTTTCAACGCCATTTTTCGCCATCACAATTTTGGGTTTTCAACGCCTTTTTCGCCATCACAATTTTGGGTTTTCAACAACATTTGCGGTCGGGTTTGCCATCTCTTTTTCGAGTTTTACACGACCACTACTTTCATACCGTGAAGCCTTTAACCCTCCAAGGCTGTGCGTCTGCATTGGTGGAGGACTACGTTTCCAGAGACCTAATTTTCGCTTTCAATTTCGGATAGTCTCTGGTTTTTCGTAGCTGGCAGCGCACAATCGACACCAGTTTCTATTGTAGTTTTTCAACCATTTTCGTTGTATCGACGACTTCCCGAGGTTTTCATTATAATTATGTACTTCAAGACGGATTTTTCGAATTTGGATTTTGCTGCCTCAAACACCAACACAAACTCTGTAGTGTACTAGAGCACGCTTGGTATCGTCCAAGAGGACTGGGTGCGACTCCCAGTGGGGTTCATGGAGTTGAGGCAAATAATACCAAAATATAATCGAATTTTAGTGTTTTGATCAAAACTAATTTTAAATCTCCAATTTGTTTGGCTTCAATAACCCACCCAAAATAACCCACCCAAAATAACCCACCCAAAATAACCCACCCAAAATAACCCACCCAAAATAACCCACCCAAAATAACCCACCCAAAATAACCCACCCAAAATGGCCATTTTGGAAAATGCTGGTTTTGGGTCCAAGGACGCAAAAAACGGCTTTCGTACTATGTATCGACAGTTAGGCTTCGACCAGCGCAGTCCTGGGGACGAAAATGCGGAGCAAAAATCACCCGCGTACCCCTTCCCTTGTATTCTTTTACTCACCTGATCAATTGGACAAACGTAACCCTACATTGGCAAAAATTCGACTTCCGCAACAGGCAGCCCAACCATTCCTTTTGAGGCTACTAAATAATTCAATAAAATGATATTTGCGTCTTTTTTTGATGGGTTTCCTGTGATAGAGAGAGAGCGCGCGCATATATAATACGTATGTTGGACATGGGTTCCCTGTGTTGAGTAACGTATAATGTTGGGCTTCCTGTGTGCGTCCCGCAAGAAGCGCCCGCAGAGAGTGCATATTGAATATGTTATTGGTGTGAAATATATTTTATTGAATTATTTAGTAGCCTCAAAAGGAATGGTTGGGCTGCCTGTGCACTGATTTGGTAATGGCTATAGCTTATGAAAAAAGCTCAAAAATGGTCCAAAATCATGATATTTGATGGACGATAGCCCATGTAAAAAGCTCAAAAATGGACCAAAATCTCGATATTTGATGGACTTTACCCCAAAATGATCAAAAATGGTCCAAAATGACGATATTTGATGAACTGTATCCTATGCAAAATGCTCAAAAATGGCCCTAAATGACGATATTTGATGGACTATACCCCATGCAAAATGATCAAACATGGCACAAAATGACGATATTTGATGGAAAATGGAAAATGATCAATAAATGGCCCAAAATGACGATATTTGATGGACTATAGCTCATGCAAAAAGCTCAAAAATGGTCCAAAATCACGATATTTGATGGACTATACCCCAAAATGATCAAAAATGGCCCAAAATGACGATATTTGATGAACTGTATCCTATGCAAAATGCTCAAAAATGGCCCTAAATGACGATGTTTGATGGACTATACCCCATGCAAAATGATCAAAAATGGAACAAAATGACGATATTTGATGGACTATAGCCCATGCAAAATGATCAATAAATGGCCCAAAATGACGATATTTGATGGACTATACCCCATGCAAAAAGCTCATCAATGGCCCAAAATCACGATATTTGATGGACTATACCCCATGCAAAATGATCAAAAATGGTCCAAAATGACGATATTGGATGGACTATACCCCATGCAAAAAGCTCATCAATGGTCCAAAATGACGATATTTGATGGACTATACCCCATGCAAAAAGCTCATCAATGGCCCAAAATCACGATATTTGATGGACTATACCCCATGCAAAATGATCAAAAATGGTCCAAAATGACGATATTGGATGGCCCATGCAAGATGATCAATAAATGGCCCAAAATGATGATTTTTGATGGACTATAGCGCATGCAAAAAGCTCAAAAATGGTCCAAAATCACGATATTTGATGGAAAATGCAAAATGATCAAAAATGGCCCAAAATGACTAAATTTGATGGACTATAGCGCATGCAAAATGATCAAAAATGGCCCAAAATCACGATATTTGATGGACTATAGCCCATGGAAAATGATCAATAAATGGCCCAAAATCACGATATTTGATGGACTATATATAGCTCATGCAAAAATGACGATATTTGATGGACTATAGCTCATGCAAAAAGCTCAAAAATGGACTATACCCCATGCAAAATGATCAAAAATGGCCCAAAATGACGATATTTGATGGACAATGCAAAAAGCTCAAAAATGGTCCAAAATCACGATATTTGATGGACTATATATAGCCTATGCAAAATGATCAATAAATGGCCCAAAGTCACGATATTTGATGGACTATAGCCCACCATGCAAAAAGCTCAAAAATGGACCAAAATGACGATATTTGATGGACTATACCCCAAAATGCTCAAAAATGGCCCTAAATGACGATATTTGATGGACTATATCCCATGCAAAATGCTCAAAAATGGTCCAAAATGACGATTTGTGATGGACTGTATCCCATGCAAAATGCTCATAAATGGCCCAAAATGACGATATTTGATGGACTATATATAGCCCATGCAAAAAGCTAATAAATGGCCCAAAATCACGATATTTGATGGACGATAGCCCATGCAAAATGATCAAAAATGGCCCAAAGTCACGATATTTGATGGACTATACCCCAAAATGATCAAAAATGGTCCAAAATGACGATATTTGATGGACTATATCCTATGCAAAATGCTCAAAAATGGCCCTAAATGACGATATTTGATGGACTATATCCCATGCAAAATGCTCAAAAATTGCTCAAAATGACGATTTTTGATGGACTATAGCCCATGCAAAATGCTCATAAATGGCCCAAAATGACGATATTTGATGGACAATAGCCCATGCAAAATGATCAAAAATGGCCCAAAGTCACGATATTTGATGGACTATATATAGCCCATGGAAAATGATCAATAAATGGCCCAAAGTCACGATATTTGATGGACTATATATAGCCCATGCAAAAAGCTCAAAAATGGTTCAAAATCACGATATTTGATGGATATACCCCATGCAAAATGATCAAAAATCTTCAGACAATGTTTTGGTACATACTCTATTCTGTATAATAAATATAACAATAATTTCCCTTGTCACGTGTAGATACGAACTGGTATCACATCGCCCATTAAAGCTTTTCTCATTGGAAGAAGTGTTCTACAAACATGGTATGTATGTCACCATGGCAACACGGATATACGTAACTCGAACAGTTATAGAAATATGTCAATGAATTATTATTATATTTTACCAGCTAAATAATATCTTTCAATAGGAAATTATCTATAAACAATGTTATTAGAATTAAAAGGGGAAAAAAAAGAAAAAAAAAAGTGTCATGACTGGAAGTCGAACTCGCGACCCGAAGTTTGAAATGAGAAAAGCATGCCGGGAAATTCTTCAAAAAGCGACCATACACCCAGACTTTAATGCTGAGTCACCGTATGTTACGTATAGGATGAAGATTTCGGCCCCATCCGCACTATCGAGCAGTACATCAATCAACTTAGCATTCAAAGAGGGAGGGAGCAGTCGGATCCTAAGCCAACAAGAACTGTCCCTGCTAAGCTATTGAGCCCGCTTACTGATTTGGATGTCAAGTTTAGCTAGTCAATCTGAACAATGGTCATTGTTGTGCAAATTCGATGCCTGAAGTCCTGAGGGAAAGCGCAACTAATGAGTGTTTATTGTCACATTACAAAGAACCTAATGAACTTGTTGTGTCTAAAGATCTTGTAAAACGACGCATGCCTTTCATTGTGTTACTATCATTCCCTAAGGCTTAGTTACTTATGATAATTCTGATCAAACGAAATGTTCTTTACCGCAGGTGTTGATCTCGAGATTTGGGCTCACGAACATTCGTATGAAAGACTGTATATATAGCCCATGCAAAAAGCTCATAAATGGTCCAAAATGACGATATTTGATGGACTATAGCCCATGCAAAATGCTCAAAAATATAGACATAGACAATGGCCCAAAATGACGATATTTGATGGACTATAGCCCATGCAAAATGCTCAAAAACATAGACATAGACATAGACAATGGCCCAAAATGACGATATTTTCAAGAATTTGTATAACCCATTCTTGAATTTGTATTCCTTGCATTTGCTATGGGGATTATTTTTGTCCAGTCAAATGAATGTCGTATCCAATACCACCGAATAAATCAAATCGCTGCAAACTCGACATTTGAAATCCGTGTCAAGATCAACAAATAAGGGAAAACTTAATCAGCAAATTGGGACTGAGCCGACTGATCTGGCCGCGAGATGCTGGTCAAGGAGAGATTGGGAACTGATCGGAAGAACGGTCGGACAGACAGGCGGATCCAGGATAATTGTTTGGAACGTTTTACCGGGTAATTCAGCTAGGTAAATACTGAATTTATTTTTAATCAGATAGTTTCATCGCACTATGATTGCTAAGAGTGACATTTTATTTCATGAATACACCAGGGACATTTTAATTAGTGCGGTACGCAACTGAGATGAACTTCTGTGATAAGTTTATTTTCTATTTAAATGGTAGGAGATAAAGAAAGAAATAGAGAATGAAAACTAGAGAAAAAAAAGAAGAAGAAAGAAGAAGAAGAAAAAAGAAAAAAAAATGTTGCACGTACCGAGAATCGAACCCCGGGTCGCTGGTTTCCAAATCCCTGCACTTACCACCAGAGGACCACGTTAGTCAAGAAATTTCCATAACAATAACCGTGACACGATAGACTACTAAATTGACCCTCGAAATCAATCGGAAGTACAGATAGCTTGAAGTGGTAAGGGGCAGTCATTTAGGACTAGGATACGACTGTTCCCTCCCTCTTTGACTACTTCGCTGATTGTGTACTACCCGATAGCGCGGATGAGGCCGAAATCTTTGTCCTATACGTAACATACGGGGTCTCAGCATTTAAGTCTGGGTGTATGGTCGATTTTTAGTATTTTGCATAAATTTCCTAAGTAGCGCGCGGGTTCGAGTCCCGGTCACCGGTCAATTTCTTTTTTCAATTTTTTTTTCTTGATAATCTATCTTTTTAATATTATTTTTCTTTGCTTTTTTATTGCCTTTCTTTAACGTTTTGAACCAATCCGCTCAGTTTTAAAATTTAACTTTTATATTTCCAAAATGGCGATTTTCAATTGTTTTTTTATGGATAGATAGATAAATAGAAGAAAGAGAAAAATATATCTACATCAAGAGTTTATTAAATAATACATGTGCAGCACAAGTGCTGAGTTGCGTAATAAACGGCATTAAACACATTAGGCAAGACTGGTGTAAGAAGATTGTAAAGTGCTTAGAACAGCAATTGCGCTATAGAAATGTATTATTAGTCGGGCTTCCTGACGATTTTTGATGGACTATAGCCCATGCAAAATGCTGTAAAATGGCCCAAAATGACGATTTTTGATGGACTATAGCCCATACAAAATGCGAAAAAATGGCCCAAAATGAAGGTTTTGAGTTAAACACGAGTGCTTCTTAATGTTACAGGGTAGTTTTTATTGTAGACTATTTTGTTTTATTCTGCACATTGGTGACATTGTTAGTAAATAAGCTGTAATGCACGAGTATTAGTCGTACCTATTATCAGAATGTCAATTGTGTTGAGCGCTGTTAATTCCTGACAGTGAATACTAAAAACAGCCTCGAAAAGTTACTAGGCGCGCAATGCATTGACGATGGAAGTGCTTCCTAATAGACCTTTAGACTCGATGTTGAAGCATTTCAGATCGACCAAGGATGACTGCATTGACATCATCGAGGCTTTACAAGTCTTTGTTCTGATTATTTCAAGTTGAAATAATTAGAACAAAGACTTGTATAACCTCGAGGTTTGTAATGGGAAAACATCAAGGAAGCGGAAAAGATCTATATTGCTTCTTAGGCGCGGTTTACATAAGAGAGAGATAACCCTAGCAGTAGGAACAACTATTGTTTTACCATCCACAGGGAATGTTGACCGCAGTGCTAGGGTTATCTCTCTCTACGTGTAAACAGGGCATTAATATGTTATATATATGTACATACAGAAAGGGAAATCACGACTCCCGTGCGTTACTGAAAATAGAATTAAACGTACTGTTTTTACAGCAGATACAAAACCGCGATTATCGTGTTTGACTATGTACAAATCCTCCTTTGTTCTTTCTCTCTCTCTCTCTTTCTCTCTGTCTCTCTCTCTCTCTCTTTCTTTCTCTCTCTCTCTCTCTCCTTCGGCCTTTTTCTTCTCTTTTAAATTTAAAAAAAACTTGAAACCTTCAAGGTGGCTGCACACTAAGTGTCGTGAAGGAGGGACATGTCTCAGGAACATGCAGCAAAGACAAAATTACGTTCTGTACACACGAGGGAATGTAATGTGTAGCGGGGACAGCAACCGTAATTACAACTGGTTGAACTTCATGGGTCATGTTGCAGGGACAAAATATCTGCCAAACTCTTGCTTCACGGCTTTCAACACAATAGTTCAGGCGGAGGGACATGTCCCTGCTACATGACCCTGGTACACGTCCCTGCTACATGACCCCTGGTACACGTCCCTGCTACATGACCCTGGGACACGTCCCCGCAACATATTCATAATTACATGTTGTAATTATGTTGCTGCTACATATCCCCGATACATATCCCCGCTACACATTCCCTCGTATGTACAGAACGTGATTTTGTCGCTGCTGCATGTTTCTGGTACACGTCCCTGCTACATGACCCTGGGACACGTCCCCGCAACATGACCCCCGATACGTCCACCGCTCACATTCCCGCAAACATTTTGTCGCTGCTGCATGTTTCTGGTACACGTCCCTGCTACATGATCCCCGATATTGTCTCCGCTACACCGATACTCCCTCGTATGTACAGAACGTGATTTTGTCGCTGCTGCATGTTTCTGGGACACGTCCCTGCTACATGCCCTACATGACCCTGGTTGACACGTCCCCGCAACATTCCCCTCGTATGTACAGAACGTGATTTTGTCGCTGCTGCATATCCCCGATACGTCCCCGCAACACACATTCCCCGATCGTATGTACAGAACGTGATTTTGTCGCTGCACGTGCATGTTTATCTGGCATGTTTCTGGGACACGTCCCTGCTACATGACCCTGGGACACGTCCCTGCTACATGACCCTGGGACACATCCCTGCTGGGACATGACCCGTGGTGTGCGGCCACACCTTAAGAACGTGATTTTGTTGTTTTTGACCTGCTACATGCCCTAGACACGTGCTTTCTACATATAAATTATTTCATGTATCCGTTATACACGTCCCTGCTACGAAAAAGGTATAATTTTTGTTTCTGTCCCTACATGACCCTGGGACACGGACCCTGGGACACGTCCCCGATACGTCCCGATTTGCGACTTTTATACATCATTCCTTAATCTTGCGGCTGCATGAGTTGTTGTACTCATTTCTGTACCACAGCTAATATATTACTTAGGGTTTGTGGTCATTGATTCCCCGCATATTGAGTTAGGGGGATGGGGGTGAGTACACAGGGCTACATGACCCTGGGACACGTCCCCGGATACACAAATTCTATAGCTCACTCCTTACCAAGTTACAACCATCCTACAATCCCATCGTCCCAACACAAACGACCAGTTCTCAGTGATTTTCATGCTGCATGTTTCCGTCTGGAAACAAAGTGTAATTTTTAGAGTGTAATAGTCAAGTGACAACAAAAGAACACAATGGAATTAGAGTGTATTAGTGCTAAATACACTAAAGTGTGATTCACGGATTTATGAAAATCGCACTAAAACTTATTCTTATACTCGATTATATCTTTTATCTTCATGATTATGTAGCGATGTTCACCGTGACGTAACGCATTGTTAAGTAATGTACCAACCAGAGATCGATTGGCTGATGAAATAAAGCAACTTGTGAAGAGCTATTGTAATCATGGTTCACAAATTAACATTATAAATGTTTACAAACAGTGAACATCGCTATTATAGTGAAGTAGTGCTTAAATTAATTAAACAGAAAGCAAGTAAATACTTCTGACATATTTTCTAGCACTGATAGAATCCTTTTAACAGCTCTAAATAAATCTGTAGACCTTCAAGCTAGTCCAGAATGCAACAGGGTCCCCCTCCCTTGGGGTTGGGTCACACTGGCGGAGTAGGAATGGTAAGCGTTAAATAGAAATGACTGCTGCTTCGTAGCCATTGTACTGTGAGCGCCTCTTGCCTTCGTTAGCAGCCTCCGTTGCCATGCCATGGTAATCATAGATCTTCATTCTTGCCCCAGAGAACCCGTGACGGGCAAGTTGGTCAAACTCCCTCTCAGCTTTCTGTACCAATAAACATAAGCATTGGTGAATAAAACTGGCTGTGAAAGGGTGGGGTGGGGACAGAGGGGTTCTGGGTAAAGATCATCCCTCCCCTGCCCTCCCACGGCCACCACTGTCATTCCACCAGCTATTCTCACTGGGACCTTCACGCACGATGCCAAAAATATCGCACGATTCTCGCAACCCTCGAGAGGAATTCGTCTCAGAGGACTACATCTCACATCCCCATGTGCTCAGATTGGTATAAATAATATGATTCACACCAGAAAACCCTCTTCGAACCGTTTCGCTGGCAGACGTACAACGACTTGCTCGACGTTTACTGGCATTCCTGATTCATCGCTGCGCCCCTCTTCAAGTCCTGTTTGTGGCTCAAGTACCGGCAATAGTTCCTCCATCCCAAGTTCTGGCTGTACAGTTGTGTATCGCTTACAATTCGTTTCGAATTCTGTTGGAACACGGAAAGCACGTGGTAGCTATGTGAGGCGAATGCGTTTGGCTACTCGTTTATACTTTGTGGTACTTTATTCGTACTTAGAGGCGAATGTGTTCGCTAGAGTTTATATTTTGTGGTGCACGTAATTCGTACGTGGAGGCGAATGTGTTCGCTAGAGTTTATATTTTGTGGTGCACGTAATTCGTACGTGGAGGTGAATGTGTTCGCTAGAGTTTATATTTTGTGGTGCACGTAATTCGTACGTGGAGGCGAATGTGTTCGCTAGAGTTTATATTTTGTGGTGCACGTAATTCGTACGTGGAGGCGAATGTGTTCGCTGGAGTTTATATTTTGTGGTGCACGTAACTCGTACGTGGAGGCGAATGTGTTCGCTAGAGTTTATATTTTTTGTGGTGCACGTAATTCGTACGTGGAGGCGAATGTGTTCGCTAGAGTTTATATTTTGTGGTGCACGTAATTCGTACGTGGAGGCGAATGTGTTCGCTAGAGTTTATATTTTGTGGTGCACGTAATTCGTACGTGGAGGCGAATGCCTGTTTTGCTGCTCGTTCAATTTTCTTGCATAAAGGTGGTGGCGAATGTATTTCGCGACAGCGAATCTAAAGTGTTTCGCTCAATGTCGTACATATAGGTTAGCAGCGAGTCTCGGTCCCGCTACAGTGAATGCGTTAATTTTGCTGTTCGATGTGTTTTATTGTGTTAAAGTAGTGGCGAGCTTGTTTGGCGACAGCGAAAAGTGGAATTAACGGCATTAGATATGTGTTTCACTAGAGCGAAGGTGTATAGATTTTTGTTATGGTTTTGCTTAAAAAGTGAAATGTGTCTCGCAAAATGTCTTGGGTTAGTGCTCAAGAGCAGCGAGCCTCGATCTTGCTAGAGCTAATTAATGTGTCTGGCCTTTCACTTTGGCAAAAGTGAAAGCGAATGTCTTATACCCCATCCACACCAAGGCTAAAACATGTTGTAATGCGAGACTCCGAGACAAGGCATTTTTTATTTTTGTGATCATGCAGTTAGATGCCCTCGAATTATAGAAGCGAGAAAAAAACAAGTTCAGTGAACTAAACACGGTTTGGTGGTAATGGGGTATTAGCCTCTCAGAAACGAGCCTCTAGCGATTGTACCTAGCTATTATAGTTATCTCGGTCGTGAGCTTCAGTTCATTTTCTCGGCCTGGTTTTTTCCTAAATAGCTCTCACATCGGGGATCAAATGTTACCGGTGAACCTATTTTGTCACATTAAGCCTAGATTCATTTTTGCCCTGGTTTAGCATTGCATAGCGACTGTTGTCACTGTTTTATTGCCCGGGCCGAAGGGCCCCAAGCTGAGGAATGCGGTCACAACACTTCGTTTTTCGCACTACGCAGTCTCGTGCAGCTCGCATCTTTACACAACGAGCACAACTGATATGTTTTGGACCGCAGTCACATGTATCCACGGGATTTACTAGGGCAATAATGACGGCACTTTGATCAATACTACTGATGCAATTTGAAAAGTTTTTACTTGTAAACATTTTAATAAGCACATATTGGTCCGAGCGTAAAAGCCATTTTGGCTCTTGTTAGCGTTGGAATGCGGATGGTTTTATATTTTATTTTATTTATTATTTTATTGCTGTTTCACTCTGTTTAGATGGTATCGGAACGCGAGGAAAGCGTGCTAGCTTATGACGTCAATCAATCAATAACTTTATTTCAGTGTCAAATTAAAAAAACCATAATAATAATAATAATTAAAAAAAAAATCCCCGAAAAATTGCAGGTCAGTGTTTGAATGGTGTACCGTGTTCAAAACTGCGATAGACGATATTTTCTGTGCTCCTGTTATATTTTATACAACCGAGTGCGTTTCTTAAGAAGGCATAGACGGACGATCACTCGCGGAAAGAAGTTGCTTTTCATATTTTACAACAGAAAATGTTAGTTAGTTGATGTTACTTACTAACGCGCTAGAAAAGTGCTAGGTAAACAAAAGGTCTAAGCAAGCACGGGTCTAGTCTATAGCTAGTGCCCGTCTGACCACAACCGTCTGACATTGGACCTGTTGCAGGGTGAATATACTTCGCTCCATACACACAAGGCTTTGTTTGTGAGAGCGAATGTGTCGCGCAACATCCAGTTTTGTCAGCGTAGGGCGTCGCCATCTACTTGTGGACATCTAGGATTCTAGCGTTTTGATTTAGCACTACTTTCGTGAGCTCTTTTAACACACTGGTTGTTGTCCCACTTACAAAGACTTTGCAAGATCGTGAGGCATTAAGGGTGAAGGTTAATTCACTTGAAGCTGCTGTATATCCAAGAACTTGGTTTGCTCGTTGTGAAGCTCCTCGATGCGGTTATCTAATACCGTTCATTGCTCTGTCCTCGTGGCGGGGTATTTCGGGGTTGCTTCGCTTCGGGTCATACCCTGTCTTGGAGGTGGTATCGTTCTTTTCAGATCCCTGTCAAGCAGCAAAAGGTTTTCTCACCACAGTTTGACGTCGCGCATCCTTTTCAAGTACATAGTAATGTATTCCCACTGAGAGCCATCACACACAATGCCTCGAGGAATATCAGTGTATTCAGATGTGGGAGAAGACCTCCTCGGCGGAAGACTCGCTTCGTGTCTCCAAAGGGTGGATACCCCCAAGATTGAGTAGCCTAGCATTTACCATGAAAGAACCACAGGAGACGTTTGTGACAGATCGTTCTCTAAACGGGGGTGTTATCTTCCCATAACTCAGAAATCCTTTATTCTGTAAATGCCGGTAAGGCCCCACTTATGAACCAAAATTACTTCCCTTACTCTGACTAAGTGGGAAATCGTAAATTTAACCAAGGGGCTTAGTGCTACATTAAATTAATGCGTTTGCTATAGTTCGTTTCGTGGGCCATGGCTTATAATTAGGGCCTCTGAAGGCGCCGCCCTTGACATAATTCTTAACACGAAAACTCCTCTGCAGCAAATTGGGTGAAGGCACTGGGGCTGCTACGCAACGCGGGTCATACCCTTCCAATTCATTCATTCATTCAATCACACCAGCGTATAATAATACAGTCGAAGTATTATGCATTCACTATTCTCACTGGGACCTTCACGCACGATGCCAAAAATATCGCACGATTCTCGCAACCCTCGAGAGGAATTCGTCTCAGAGGACTACATCTCACATCCCCATGTGCTCAGATTGGTATAAATAATATGATTCACACCAGAAAACCCTCTTCGAACCGTTTCGCTGGCAGACGTACAACGACTTG
>JAUJYZ010000004.1:0-115000 GCA_033675265.1 Actinostola sp. cb2023 | reverse complement strand
GGGGGAGGGTCAGGGGGAGGGTCAGGGGGAGGGTCAGGGTGAAGTTCAGGGTCAGGGTCAGGGTGAGAGTCAGGGGGAGGTTCAGGATGAGGTTCAGGATGAGGGTCAGTGTGAGGGTCAGGGTGAAGTTCAGGGTCAGGGTGGAGGGTCAGAGTGAGGTTCAGGATGAGGGTCAGGGTCAGGTTCAGGGCTAAGGCTGGTTTTTACCTGTGACACAATCATAAGCACAAGAAATGAAAGGAAAATATGCTGAACAATCAATAAAATAAATAATAATTAGCATGTAAAACTAACCTTAAATATTGAACCTTCTGTCTCGTTCAGGATGGGCATCCAATTAAGCATAGGAAGACGAACACTCTTGTGTTGGAATCGTTTTCTCATCTGTAGTGAGTTTTCTGATGGCAAAGGAATGAATAAATCATATCATTATGATAATAAAAAGAACGAGAGGGGAATGGAATGGAGAGAAATAAAAAAATAGAAGAGAATGGAATGAATCTGAAAAAATTAAAAATGTAAGGCGAAACTAAATAATGAACGTGTTACAGATAGAATGATATCAATAGTGAAAGCGAATGAATGAATGAATGAATGAATAAAGTGTGAATAACCAACTAAAGAGAGTCCCATCAATGCATGTAGATAAATACACTCTTTAGTATGACAACATGCAAACACGTACGGCAATGATACTGCGGTCAATAAACCAAACTCTGCCTGATTTTCATTACGAAACAAGCATAAGTACCAACACAAGAGACTTAGTTTGTAGCCTGTGTGCTGGTGTTTATGCTTGTGTAAGGCTCGTACTTCACAGTGAAAGAACGCCTCTTGTGTGCTTCCGTCGCTAGTGAAGACCAGCTCAGTTACGAACGAGCGAATTGATTATGATACATTACACGACTTATGACGATAGAGTCGTTTTCGTATGAGTGGGAAGTAGTTACGGTATGGTTCATGCTATGTCCAAGCATTCTGATTGGTTGAGCAATGATTTTACGCGCTGTGATTGGTTGAATAGAATGTTTTTGATTTCGTACCGTGACCGTTACTCCGTGACGTAGGTTTCCCACTCATACGAAAACGACTCTATGAAGTGTACAACCGATAATGATGGATGAAAGAGATCGTTAAGATATGAAGTAATGGAGACACGATTTGAAGTACGCTACGAAGTAATGACAGTAGGCAGCATGATTTATGTACGGATTAGAAAGAGATGATGGATGAAAGAAGATATGAAGTAATGGAGACACGATTTGAAGTACGCTACGAAGTAGTGACAGTAGGCAACATGAATTATGTACGGATTAGACAACCGATAATGATGGATGAAAGAGACCGTTAGGGTATGAAGTAATGGAGACACGATTTGAAGTACGATACGAAGTAATGACAGTAGGCAACATGATTTATGTACGGATTAGACAACCGATAATGATGTATGAAAGAGACCGTTAGGATATGAAGTAATGGAGACACGATTTGAAGTACGCTACGAAGTAGTGACAGTAGGCAACATGATTTATGTACGGATTAGACAACCGATAATGATGTATGAAAGAGATCGTTAAGATATGAAGTAATGGAGACACAATTTGAAGTACGCTACGAAGTAATGACAGTAGGCAACATGATTTATGTACGGATTAGACAACCGATAATGATGGATGAAAGAGATCGTTAAGATATGAAGTAATGGAGACACGATTTGAAGTACGATACGAAGTAATGGACAGTAGGCAACATGATTTATGTACGGATTAGACAACCGATAATGATGTATGAAAGAGATCGTTAAGATATGAAGTAATGGAGACACGATTTGAAGTACGCTACGAAGTAATGACAGTAGGCAACATGATTTATGTACGGATTAGACAACCGATAATGATGGATGAAAGAGACCGTTAGGGTATGAAGTAATGGAGACACGATTTGAAGTACGATACGAAGTAATGACAGTAGGCAACATGATTTATGTACGGATTAGACAACCGATAATGATGGATGAAAGAGATCGTTAAGATAAAGTAATGAGACACAATTTGAAGTACGATACGAAGTAATGACAGTAGGCAACATGATTTATGTACGGATTAGACAACCGATAATGATGGATGAAAGAGATCGTTAAGATATGAAGTAATGGAGACACGATTTGAAGTACGCTACGAAGTAATGACAGTAGGCAACATGATTTATGTACGGATTAGACAACCGATAATGATGGATGATGAAAGAGATCGTTAAGATATGAAGTAATGGAGACACGATTTGAAGTACGCTACGAAGTAATGACAGTAGGCAACATGATTTATGTACGGATTAGACAACCGATAATGATGGATGAAAGAGACCGTTAGGATATGAAGTAATGGAGACACGATTTGAAGTACGCTACGAAGTAGTGACAGTAGGCAACATGATTTATGTACGGATTAGACAACCGATAATGATGGATGAAAGAGACCGTTAAGGGTATGAAGTAATGGAGACACACGATTTGAAGTACGCTACGAAGTAATGACAGTAGGCAACATGATTTATGTACGGATTAGACAACCGATAATGATGGATGAAAGAGACTGTTAAGATATGAAGTAATGGAGACACGATTTGAAGTACGCTACGAAGTAATGACAGTAGGCAACATGATTTATGTACGGATTAGACAACCGATAATGATGGATGAAAGAGACCGTTAGGATATGAAGTAATGGAGACACGATTTGAAGTACGCTACGAAGTAATGACAGTAGGCAACATGATTTATGTACGGATTAGACAACCGATAATGATGGATGAAAGAGACCGTTAGGATATGAAGTAATGGAGACACGATTTGAAGTACGCTACGAAGTAATGACAGTAGGCAGCATGATTTATGTACGGATTAGACAACCGATAATGATGGATGAAAGAGACTGTTAGGATATGAAGTAATGGAGGCACGATTTGAAGTACGATACGAAGTAGTGACAACACGAAGATTGGCTTGAAAGACGAACGGACAAATAAGTTTCTAGAGAAAGTAAACGCGATAAATTAGCCATTAGGAATTTATTTTGTAGATTTCTACAGCAAAATGGTGGATTAGTTTAGATTAGTGAACGTTTATTTGTCTGAGAAATGCCTCGTTTTGATGTACTAGTGCCCAGGGATTTACTCATGCGTTGTTTAAATCTTTTGTGCTTAGTTGGCAAGCTGTTTGGCAAGCAACATCTCATTCATGCATACGTAGCCAGGCCTTTTTGGATAAAGAGAATAGACTTGGGAGAGCACAAAACATCGACCCAGTCTCAATCTTCCTCAATCGCTTGTAAAGCTGGTTTATTGAAATGTTACATTTAATCAGCTCATTAATTATGCTTCTTTGGCGCACGTATTTATTCAACAAGGCATAGCGTAACCATAGTAACAAGCATAGCGTAGCCATAGCAACAAGCCATAGCAACAAACCATAGCGTAGCCATAGCAACAGACAAGCGATTGTATACTTACCAGAGTAATCCCAGTAATTCATGTTGGGGAGATAATCTGGTGCATATGGATCTAGTGCAAGAAAACCAGAAAATCCAGTTTACTGAGATGAAGTTGCAGGTGCATGGTGCCTAGTGATGACCTGTCAGTCAGGTTTTACAGGTTTACCGTCGAAAGCCGATCTAAACCACACTTGTTTTGTCTACGAGAATTTATATTCGACTGTGCCACCTGACCCTGGTATACAGTGCATCGCTTTGCGCATGCTCAGTGATCGTCTGAGTGAATAATATTTTTAAATAAGAAAAGAAAGGAAAAGAAGACTAATGAAGAAAAGAAACTAAATGAAAAAGAAAAGAAATAGAAGAGTAATAAAGAAAAGAAAACGAAAATAAAGAAGAGAAAGAAAAGGAAAAAAAGAGGAAAACAAATGAAAATAAGAAAACGAAACAAAAGGAAAGAAAAAGAATAGAAAAGGAAGGAAAGGGAAAAGAAAAATAAGGAAAATAAAAATAAGGAAAAAGAAAAGAACAAAAAAGGAAAAGGAAAAGAAAACAAAAGAAAAAACAAGCTTAGCGATACAGGGGCTGTTATATGTACAGCTTAGGATCCGACAGTTTCCTTGATGCATGGTATTTTTTTTCCAAAAAACCGGCATACATTACGTATTTTAAACTTGGGGTTGCGAGTTCTCAGGAAGGGAGAGGGGAAGGGAGAGGGGAAGGGAGAGGGGAGGGAGGGAGGGGGAAGGGAGAGGGGAAGGGAGAGGGGAAGGGAGAGGGGAAGGGAGGGGAGGGGAAGGGAGAGGAAGGAGAGGGAAGGGAGAGGGAAGGGAGAGGGGGGAAGGGAGAGAGAGGGAAGGGAGAGGGGAAGGGAGAGGGGAAGGGAGAGGGAGGGAGGGGAAGGGAGGGGAAGGAGAAGGGAGAGGGGAGGGAGAGGGGAAGGGAGAGGGGAAGGGAGAGGGAAAGGGAGGGAGGAAGGGAGAGAGGAAGGGAGGGAAGGAGTCTCAGGCCGGGCACACTTTCTCTCTTTTTTTATTTTCTATTCCTTTTTTTCTTCGGTTGAATTTCACAAACTCGAACTATCCAACACGTTTCAAAGACTCAATGACAGACAACCAAAAGGTTAGTCAGCCCAGTCGGCCCAGGGCGTTAATTAACAGAGGGGAAGCCTAGCACTAGGTTTACTATTACTAAAAGCGGTGTACAAGCTTTAACTGATCGCTTGATGAAAAATTTCAAAATTGTATTGCAATCCCCTTACAGTGCAATTACGTGTACACCTTATGCTATATGAATATTTGTCATACCATTCAGCCTCTCGTGAGCGGTCGCTAAAGGGAGGAAATATAATATTATAATATAAGGAACGACGGTCACTAAACTAGAAGGTGGTCGCTCATAGTATAGGAGGTAATCAATACCTTATTTAACATAAATTATGAATGGAGTTTACAAATTGGTCGGCCAGAGAGGTTTGAAAGCATTTTCTAGCAATGCCAATAGAAAAAATAAAAAAATAGAAAAAAATTGGGGGGGGAAAATGGAAAAAATAAATATAGAAAAAAATAGAAAAAGTAGAAACAAATAGAACGCGAACGAAACGTCTAGATCTGACAACAAGTAAATGACTCTTTCAAATATTTCTGGTTGTCTTTCTAAACTTATTTTACAAGAGTCATACATCGATTTGAACTTACAGTTACTACATACATATCTCCTGAAAATAAAATTAAAAAAGATTTCTTCCAGATCTTGTAAACAACCATGAGCTAATCGAGACATAAAACACTATGAGAAAGGATTATCTCTAATGCATACGGGAAGTACAAGACTGATTAGAATGCAAGTTGGAGATCATATCACTGAAAGTCAATATTCTTTCACACGTAAATTTGAGTTCAATTCCGCGGTTTCTGACTTTTTTTTCTGTTTTTTAAATGAATAAATAATTACTTTACAAATACTACAAATACGCAATACTTAGTAAACAGTTACAGTTCCTGACTTGTAAATCTCGAAAAAACGAGAACTATGTTACACGATATGTCAAAAATAGTACTGAAATCTGCTGCGAAACTAATGGCGAAAAAACCAATTCTACTCGAAGCGTATATCACGCGAACTGCATGTGTATTCGCAAAGCAATTTCCTATTAATTGAGTATTTACCATTAGTTGAACTTTCTCATTTGTTACAGTAAGATGTTATTTGGACTTTGAACTGTTGATAGATTTAACCAATCGACTCGTTGGCACGCTAATCAGAATACAACGCTTTTCCAATATAGAGAATCGATCAGCTCACTGTCTGTCTGTTCTAGTCTGTTCTGTCACGTGGACAAACTCTGTCGCGTGGATAAACTCATGGATAAACAGTCAAGCATTCGCTTCCTGAATTACAGAAACAATCATTTTGCTTTTGTTAAAACTGTTTGCTTTAAACAGAATTGTTTTGTCGGAAGCCGTGTTAAAAGGTTTTTTGATTGCACATTACCAGTGTTCTAGAATTTCCCTTTCCAAGTCGCCTCCGCCTGCCCAAACCACGCTGTCCGTGTTAATTGGTAAATTGGATGATCCCCAGTAGAAAGGATTACTATTGAAGCAGGAATGAGGATGAGAAAGTGAACAAGCGATGGAACTTACAACCTGTAAAAAAGATATCTACGAGACAATAGCAGAAATCATATTCAAAGCCCTTATTTCCTTCTTTGGTGTACTGGCTAACATTTCAGTTCTTTTGACTCTGTCAAGATCTCGGAAACTACGGTCAAACAACACGCTCTTCATCTGCAGCTTGAGTTTCTCGGGTCTCTTCTTCTCTCTGCTTTCGTCGCCTCTTTCTTCGGTCATCACGTACAAGTGGTACCAAGGAGAATGCGCTTGGGACATTGTTTTGGCCAATCGAGTCATCTACCACGTAGCTTTCTCTGCATCGATCTCAACTTTAACGTTCATGAGTGTCGAGAGATCTTATGTCATTTGCAACCCGTTAAAATACAAACTTCGTGTCACTGAGTCTACAGTTCAAGGCGCACTAGGCGTGATATGGACAGTCTCCATCACAGTAGGAGTAACCGAAGGGTTGCGAGTTTTTACCGACATAGTGGAATCGATTCTGACGATCGTGGGGGTAGTGCTCTGCTATTTAGTAATCATAATATGCTATTTTTGCATGTTCGTGACTATACGAAGACAGAGGAAAGTACACTTGCTCAGGGCGAGGAGAGGAGCCGCACTTAACGTCAGACGCAAGACAGAAAGAGAACTCGCCAAGACAATTGGTTTGATCGTAGGTGTGTTCGCTATAACATGGTCACCGATTGTTTACACGTTCGCAAAGTTTCCAGAATTCGATCGAGCAGGTGGTAAAGGCTTAGTTTCACATTGGTCGCTCGCCGTGGGCATGGCGTCTGCAGTCTTTAACCCACTCATTTACTTTTTCAGAAGTAGAGACCTCAGAAAGGCTTCAAGAGAGGTTCTATGCTGTCGTAGATGTGAACAAGAGTCTTTGAATTCAATCGATGCGTCCACAATTGTTGTCAAAGCTGTACACGCGGGAAAAACAAACCCGAGATCGCGCAGCATCATGGGAGATCGTCGACTTGTCTTATCAGAAACCAGCAAATATGTCTTGTAAGTTTTGAATTTGCTTTTTCAATCCAACTGGAAACCATTCTCAGTGTCCTCCATGGTATCAGATTGATTGTTTCGCAACAAAAAAGACCTGTTTTTCTTGTTTTACTAGTTTTTCTTGTTTTACTAGTTTTTCTAGTTTTACTACCCTGGTTCCAGAGGCTTTGTTCCTCTGGAACCAGGGTATAGTTTTACTAGTTTTGTGAGAAATAGAGCCGCTATGTTCTTTTCACGCTCGTAAAAAAGTCCAAATTTAGTCGCTCAACACAAGTTTGAATCAATAAACACCAAAGCATAATTGAAAATAAGAGAAATAAAATCAAAAAGTAAAATTGCAGTTAGCTTTTTTTCTGGGAATAATAAACTTACCATTAGGTGCCGGTGGGGGAGGGGGTGGTGGTGGTGGTGGTGCTTCCGGTACAACAGCGGCAGCGGCAGCCTCGGATAGCGTAGTAATAAGGTCTTCTGTTACTTCCGTTGCCTCTGAGTCGTTCTTTACTTGTTTCTGTTCATTAACAAGTATGACAAGCAAATAAATATCATCGAAAATCAACGTCTTTTGGCGGGAACGCGCGCGGTTCGGTGGCTTAATTAATAGAGTAACATGAATTATTCACACCAAGAGAACATATTTACAGTTCACTTGTTCAGATAAACTACAAATAATAAATAAAGAAATAAAGAAATAAATAAAGAAATAAAGAAATAAAGAAATAAAGAAATAAAGAAATAAATAAACAAATCAATCAATCAATCAATCAATCAATCAATCAACAAACAAACAAACAAACAAACAAACAAATAATAAATAAATAAATAAATAAATAAACAAAATCAATAAATCATAAAATCAATCAATCAATCAATCAATCAATCAATCAATCAATCAATCAATCAATCAATCAATCAATACGTTCACAAACGTACCACCAGGTTTTCTAGAGTGGTCTGGAGTTCGTTGGTTCGTAGTCTGTACTCTTCAGCAACACCTTCAAGCTGGGAACAACAACAAAGACTATTATATGGGAATGAAGCTGGCCCTGATGTACTACTACAAATTTCACGATGGAAATGACAAATAAGATATCACCAAAGATTCATAATTAACCATCATTGACGTTACTAATTGTTTAAATTAATTCATTAATTTATACAGCGCAGATATCAATCATATAATTTATATATGCGCATTACAAAATAACATGATAGCCAGCTCTATCATTCTCTACCACTCTCTATCATTCTCTACCACCCTCTACCACCCTCTATCATTCTCTACCACTCTCTACCACTCTCTATCATTCTCTACCACCCTCTATCATTCTCTACCACTCTCTACCACTCTCTATCAATCTCTATCACTCTTTACCTCTTCGTTTCTTTTCTTGGTGTCGACTTGAGATTTTTCGGCTTCCTTTTGAAAGATTACCAAGGGGAAGTTAGAGGTTTAAATGTTTTATTTTCATAATCCACTTTCTTTCAAACCCTAAACCTAGCCTCGACACGACGCTTAATTAGGAACCAGTGGATTACACGACAACATATATTATCGTTCACTCGCATGATATACCGCTTACCTCCAACTTAGACGTCAGTAAATCGACCTAAAACAAAATAAACAGAGAAAAGGTGAGCCAAGCTCATTTATACAACGACAAAATAATGGTATCATAGTGCTTTAATTTCCCATTTTAATTTCCCATATTGGGATTCCTTTGTCGCAAGACCACAGGAAGCCCAT
The DNA here is from genome assembly GCA_033675265.1 of Actinostola sp. cb2023. NCBI lineage: Eukaryota > Metazoa > Cnidaria > Anthozoa > Actiniaria > Actinostolidae > Actinostola > Actinostola sp. cb2023. Next base: position 106,139 of record JAUJYZ010000004.1, on the reverse strand, counting down.
CCCGTGGTAAGTTTATTACTCGGCGGGATACCTGTGGCACGACGAATTGAAAAATGGACTTTCTTTTTCTGATGGCCACAAATCGCCAACTGGGTACCAAGGCGCATGCGCTCTGTGCCGCTGAGGAAACCGAAGGCTCATTACTGAATCCCGCCGAGTGAACGCTTATAGAGCGTCTTGTCTCTATATAATTCTGATTACCTCGTCGCGCAAGTACTTGGTTCTCTCTCGTAGCGTGACGAATTCATCCACGACATTCTGTACGTTGATGTAGTTACCACGCCACATATTTAACGCTTCACGGACCGACTGGGCTTCAACTCCTTCGAGCGTCTGTTAGAAAAGTCACAACAAAGAAAGCAAGTTATGGTTGGTAAGCCTTTGAATGTGTGCTGATGAGGGCTTTGTATGAGTTATTGGACAAAAAATAAGTGTATTTTAAAAAGCTCGAAAAAAGGGAAGAAAAAAAAGAAAAAGAAAAGTCTTTTTCTTTAAAAGCTCGAACAGAATTATGGGCGGAATGAATTATAACCCAAATATTCATCTCAGTCGGAGTTGCGAGGAAAACTGGTAACTAGCGTGTTGCGCAGGGAACTATGGGACACCATTTCAGAACGTGGGAACTGACAATTGTCTACTAAACTACACATCCCCATCACCATCGAAACATTCCGCCATATTGAAAATATAGCGTCTTCTTAAACATTCCCATAATCCCTTGCGAGACACCAGTTACCAGTTGTTGTTTGGACCCCAACTAAGATTGCAAACTCGATAAGGATCATGGGAAGACTAATAAAGGGAATTACCGCTGACCTGTTCTATTTTGTCTGGATCCAACCCTGCATTATCGATTTCTTGTTGATGGAATACTTTGACATTGAACGATGGACAACAATTGATGAACTTGTTGAAAAACGTGAGACAAATGTCCTTTGGAAACATAGAATGAAATATTATTAGTCAGCAAGAAAGAAAGCAAGCAAGCAAGGAAGGATTGGAGCAAGCAAGCGAGCAAGCGAGCAAGCAGCAAGCAAGCAAGCAAGCAAGCAAGCAAGCAAGCAAGCAAGCAAGCAAGCAAGCAAGCAAGCAAGCAAGCAAGCAAGCAAGCAAGCAAGCAAGCAAGCAAGCAAGCAAGCAAGCAAGCAAGCAAGCGAGCAAGCGAGCGAGCGAGCGAGCGAGCGAGCAAGCAAGCAAGCAAGCAAGCAAGCAAGCAAGCAAGCAAGCAAGCGAGCGAGCGAGCGAGCGAGCGAGCGAGCGAGCGAGCAAGCAAGCAAGCAAGCAAGCAAGCAAGCAAGCAAGCAAGCAAGCAAGCAAGCAAGCAACTAGCAAGCAAGCAAGCAAGCAAGCAAGCAAGCAAGCAACTAGCAAGCAAGCAAGCAAGCAAGCAAGCAAGCAAGCAAGCAAGCAAGCAAGCAAGCAAGCAAGCAAGCAAGCAAGCAAGCAAACAGGCAGGCAGGCAAGCAAGCGAGCAAGCAAGCACGTAACAAAAGGCTCTACCTGGAATGATGGCGATGTTGGTTTCTTATAAAGCAAAGACACCATCGTTTCAAAAGGTCTTGACTCTCGTGACGTCTTCATAAAGAATCTAATGGCGTCGATGACTTTTTCGTAGTACTCGATTTCATCACAGATTTGAGTTAACATCTAAGAAAACAGAAAAATAAATATGAAACTGAGACACTCAAAAGTAGTGAAAGCATAGGATAATTCATCTTGTTGATCATGATATTTGTATACGCGCATGTAGTGTTACGTAAGTACGAAAGGTGTTAGTGTTTGTGGTCGTGTACTTACTCTAAGCACCAGGGCTTGTGTTTTACGACTGTTGATTTTGAGACAGAGTATAATCGCTTTTACATTGTCAGGTACGCTCATGACGGATTGGAAACCATACTATAAAATAAAACAATAGAAAAGCCTTCACTATGGACGTTTGGAGACTGGAAACGAGTGACCCACCTACCAAATATGGAATTTAGTTACCAAATAAGGAATTCGGTCGTACAAATTGATTGACAAGTAAAATTGTCGTACCTTGTTTTTCATTAAAACTCGAAGGCTTTGGAGACACAAATGTTCGTCAATCTGAAAATAAAAATATAAAATAATATATATAATAATGTGTAAAAGTTAATGTATTGAACACCAAATCGTAAAAGCTTGGTATTTTGCAGGGTACAGTCAAACCTCGGCCACCTCTCTGCAACGGCCACCAGCCAGCCAATACCGATGTATTATTAATGAAACCTCCCTACCACGACCACCTCTACACAACGACCACATAACGACATTTCGAAGTGGCCGTTATGGAGAGGTTCGACTATTTCTAGTTCTTACATAGCTTCTGGCAAAGGTTTCGCCCTTGATAGATCGCACACTTCCGATACCGCGACTTCTAGACCTCTCTCTCTCGCTCTGGAGTTCCTGTGGTATTGGGGTGTCTTTATGAGGAGGGTGTAGGTGAAGATGCTCAAGAAATTCAACCAGAGCAATGTGACCTCGGAAAGGGTCGTCGATGAACTCACGCAGCCATCTGGAAAGAGAATTGATACTCCGTTTAGCAAATGGAAGATAAACGGCTATTGGTAGAGGGAGAAGAGGACGAGGAAGGGGGAAGGGGGAAGAGGACGAGGAAGGGGGAAGAGGACGAGGAAGGGGGAAGAGGACGAGGAAGGGGGAAGAGGACGAGGAAGGGGGAAGAGGACGAGGAAGGGGGAAGAGGACGAGGAAGGGGGAAGAGGACGAGGAAGGGGGAAGAGGACGAGGAAGGGGGAAGAGGACGAGGAAGGGGGAAGAGGACGAGGAAGGGGGAAGAGGACGAGGAAGGGGGAAGAGGACGAGGAAGGGGGAAGAGGACGAGGAAGGGGGAAGAAGAGGAAGGGGGAAGAGGACGAGGAAGGGGGAGAGGACGAGGAAGGGGGAAGAGGACGAGGAGGGGGGGGGGGGGGGGGGGGGGGGGGGGGAGAGACGAGGAAGGGGGAATAGGACGAGGAAGGGGGAAGAGGACGAGGAATATATATATTGTATCAGTTCTCACGTGGTGTTAGGATGTGTTCGTAGATCGACCTCTAGTGACCTCAATATCATTTCTACTGGTTCCAATGACTTAATGACTCGCTTAGTCGTAGCGCTGTTTTTGTTCACGGCAACCTCACGGTGTCCTCTAAGCTGCTCGATGTAAAACCCTGACGAGTATTTGGGCTCCATTTGCTCCTAGAAAAATACACAAACGAAAAACAATTACGAACTTGGTCAGTTAAAACTAAACTAAAATGTGATTGGCTCAAACAGGAATTCGAAAGCCAATATAGTGCCTAGACGTCCACAATATTGAGTTTTAGTAATACTGGAACTTTCGGATTTGTGCGCTATATAAATACATTTTATTTTTATTTTTTATTTCATTATTACTTTTTTATTTTTTTTCGCGGATTTTGAAACTTTAGCTCAGCTGAAATCCATCCTTACAACAGGAGTTTGTAGGAATTTGCACGAGACAGCGTGTTAACGTTGTGCAGTTCAGCTATTTTAGTTAGGATTTCTATTTCACAAGATCATGAATAAAACAAAACGGAAGGTGATCACAAATTGCTGATGCGAAACATGCTTTTGGAGACGTTTTCAAACTAGCTAGGTTATATTAAGCCTCATCAGGGATAATAGTGTAGTCAAAATGATTATAGAGTGGTAAAACAAAACAAAAACGTATTGAATAAAACATTGTTTTAATTTACTACAAAATAGTGCAAAATAGAATGGTTTTCATCAACCCCTAAAATAGACATTATTCCAAAACACAATAGTACACTCTAATTCCATTGTGTTGTCTTGTTTTCATTGACTACTACGCACTAACTAAGAGTTAGTACTTTTCTCACGGATAAAGTGGTTTTCATAAACCCGTGAACACAAAAGAACACAATGGAATTCGGCTGTGTCATACTGTGCATTATAGACGTCATTGATTTCCAAACTAGTGCAATACGTCATCAAAACGTCACGCTTTTGTTCTTCAAGAAACGTACCGAAAATTCGCGTGCACACTACAGTGTTTGCAGCGTTTTTACCCGTCCATAGTAACCGCTGTTATTATATGGCAAATAATATTGGTCAATTGTGATTGGTCAATTTGCGGTCCATAACTTCCTGTATGGACTGTAGTGAATGAAAGCACCCTTTTTGTGTGTATTTGTTGGCGCAGAAGCCATATAATAAACATCTTATTAAACTCGTTTGCTCGGTCCATACCGCACGTTATGGACCCTCGTTTTTATTCTCTCACTGGTTAATAAGAGGTATATGTTTGCCCGTCCATACTAACAAAGCGTTTTCAATGTATGCGTTTTTATTGAAAACGGTCAGCGTTTTCGATTGGACGTTTTAGTGAGGACGCAACGCCAAAACGCGGCAACGCAATGTGCCCTTTATCAGACGAAAAAGCATTAGCTGTGAACAGCGCCTTACAGCAATGTCTATTTCATGGGATGAAAAAATTGCTCTACACTGTGAGCACTCTATTCAGATATGACTAAGAATTATTTCCAGACAAAGAAAACTAAAGATAAACGGAAAAGCTTATCCAAGTGTGTTGTAATATTATATTGTGGTAATTGGAACAGGAAAAAGATGAAAAACTATTTACTTTGGACAGGTAGTAGTAAACTGAAACCTGACAAGTTATTTAACAATCATCAATAGTGCTTTAGTTTTGAATAACATTGGATCTTTTTACATCCGAGAGACACGTTCGATGTTCAAGCAACTCGGAGGGATTTGGAATGAAATAATATTTTCACGTGTGTACCAATTATTTAAGCTTTAAAAGAGGAATATAAATCGATGTTTTGTGTCATCTAGGGAAATAGAACTGTTTTTTCACATTTACAAAAGTAAGATGGTTCAATTGACAGATTTAAATTGCTTTCCGTGAATACGATTGGAAAGCAAGTTGTGAAATTTGTCTTCATTAGAATTCACAAACTTGAGCGACTTTAATTCGATGTATTAACTTAAATGCAAATGACATAAACTATAACGATAATGTATTCATTTTATATTGATTCGGAAAATACGGAAACCACATTTAAAAAAAACTATAAATATTATAAATATCACAAAGAGCAGGATTGTTGCATTCCTAAACCCTCTTTATTTGCAGTACTCAATATGTTCAGTAAAATATTACGTGTATTATTTCTGATGGCTTATTTGCAAATCATTTCAAATCTACCAAAATAATGAAAGGGAAGCGACGGGAAATATATGTTACAGAAAATCGGCTCTGTATAGCTTTGCAAACACTGTTTTTTGTTTGTCTTTTTTTCCCACAAGTAAGTTTGTTAGTCAGAAGGCCGGTGTAGTATTTGCAGCCATGATCTAAGATTATCGAAAGGGAGAATAAATGTTTTATGACCAACATAATGACTACTGTAAGAATGTTTTGATCCCAGAGATGTTGTTTTGAAGTCGACTTTTAAAGTTAGCGAAACTTGAAACTTGAAACTTGAAACTTAAATTGAAACTAGAGATCGAGGACGATGCTTCATTAAAGCGAAATAATTCTGTGTTCCCAGAGATTTTACGATATAACAGATTGACTTGGACTAACGAGACAAAAGCGACACTCAAGAATAATTTGAATGTAAAGTAGAAAGATCTGCTATAAATAATATTGCTCAGCAAGCAGCCAGGTGGAAAGATTGTGTGAAATTATTTCCACTCACCTTCGCCTTTATCATTTTCCATTTATGAGATTTTGGGCTTTTGGAGAGTTCAGCGGCACGGGCAGGCAGTAGGGCCATCTTTTCCTAGCATTCAAAGAAATTTCGGATAAGAGAATTAAAACTAAGATGTGAAGGTGCTGTCATTCTAAAAACGTCTTGCGAAGACTCAACAAGACGTCAACATTGTAATGACATTTATTGTTGGTTTTATAACCTACCAGAAGAACCGCAAATCGCTGCTCGATTTCTTCATCGTCAGGCATTTCATCATCGACTTCGAACTCTGTAAACGGGTTAAAACACACCACATTACGTGACTAAATATATCATAGAAAATCTCTTGGGAAATAAAACTTCTTACCGATAATAAATCTTTACAAAGAAAATAATTGAACTCGGGACACTGTAGTAACACTTAACTCTCGAAAAGTTTGTTAAGTTCTATAATTTTGTCGACAATACTGTTTAGTGAGCAATGATCATGTACGTACCTGTATCTTCGCCGCCAGAAGAAGTAGAGTATATAAAACTGCTCGTTGAACGTACAGAGTCAAAGGCTCGTGCCGTTGACTTTCTGACAACACCGTTTTTTGTTTTCCCAGGCATGTCCATAACTGCGCTTGAAAACCCTTTAGTTATATCATTCTTACGGCCGTGTACCATCATCACAAGGCTCAATTAATGTAGAATCCAATGAGTGCACTCACTAATGACAGTACGAGTTGCGGAACGGTTATGTCTCAACTCAACGATCTGATTCAGGGATTTTTGCATGCAAATTTCTCCAAAACAGCAGGAGAGGGGGCGGGACCTTCTGTCATTAGTCGTCATGCGCTGGAAGATTCCTCTGAAAATTACTGTATTAACTGCCTTGGTAATTCACAAAGATGTTTCTAGTTTTGATCTGAAACACGTTCAGGAAATATTTTATTGAATAAAAGAGAAATTTCGATGATTTTGAAATGACATCAGAGAACATCTGTGGCGGTTTGTGATTACAACTGAAAATCGTTACAAAATTTTCTGGGTTCCAATTTAACAAATCAGCCACTTAAACTGTAATTCATCATTTTAGTAATATTGCATGCTATATCAAGGCCATAGTTGTATTGTATTCAATGATCGATTTTATTTCAAATTCTTCTCAAAGGTTTTATGTTGATATTACCGTAGTCTCTCAAACAAGAAGGTCGTTAGTGACCGAGGTAATATTTGTATTCTTAATTTCATTGAAATACTGAAACTATGTCACTAAAATTAACCAAAAATTAAGGCAACAACCCAACAACTTACAGAGAATTATATTGATTTTGTTTCAAATTTGAGTTTGAAAACTTTTATAAACTCGAATTCGAACTAGGAAACTTTTAGAATGAGTTTAACCAACCAGAATTTTGAAATCACTTAGTGCATCAGTGTCAATATATAAACTTCATTTGCCAAAAAGATATGTTCAAAATTTTGTACTGTCTTTCCATTCAGTCATAGCAAAGAGAGATCTGTTTTTAGTTAGTAATAATTGATGAGGCGAAAACAACATTGCTTGTAAGATAAACACTAAATGGATGTAGGAGTTCACTTTCATTTGCATATGGAGTACAGCGTTGTCCAAATAACTCGAAACTCCACGGCTTAGTCCGCATGAACGTGAGACCGAAAGGCATTCTGGGAATTCGATCGCAAATAAAGTCGCATCTACACGAGCAAGTTTTCCTTGACAAGTTTTCCTTGCCAAGGAAAAATTGACATTTTTTTGTCATCCACACGAACAAGTTTTCCTTGACAAGGAAAAATTGGCGATGTTTTTGTCGTCTACACGAGCAAGTTTTCCTTGTCAAGGAAAACTTGTCAAGGAAAACTTGCTCGTGTAGATTCGGCTTAACATCGTCAATCAAACATCTTCTCGGCATCCAAAATTGTAGGATCGTATTTGAACAGTTCTTGGATTTTGAAAAACATGAGAATATTTATGCATGTAATTTTAAAACGTCGCAACTTCGCTGGTTTCCCAGACATCCTTAAGGTCGTAGCTTCAATAGTTTCTGAATTTCAACCCAACAATGATTATGCAATTAGCTGTATACTAACTGGTAGGATAGTGGATACGATAAGTAGGTCGGGTGATCTCTTAATATCATTGATACGTTGTCAAGTGGTTTAAAAGTGTCAGTTTATTAAGTGCCTATAAAGCTGATCAAATATTTCTGTATTTTCACTATTTCTAGTCTATTTTCAAATGCTTGTTTTTTTAAATGTCTTTTGTACAGGCACATTTCTGTACCATTTTTAGAATACTCACACCACAGGTAGCCCAAGCTCTTGTTGAGAGAATACAGAGAATGTATGTGAAATTTAAATCGTAAAATTTTCGAAATAAATGGCAATATTTGTCTTTGTTTACCTGTGTATTCGTGTTTTATTGTATATTTGAATGTTTCCTGGTGATTTGGTGGTGTTTTTAGGTGATTTTAATCCCATCGTCTTCAACAAGAGCTTGGGCTACCTGTGCTCACACTTTGCTCTAGTTTTTCAAGTAATTCTCTGTTAAAATATATTCATATCATAATTATCATTTTTTGTGCATATTCTTTGCGTATCTTGGATGTAACACGTGCTTCTTTTTTTTTTACAGATTCGTCAAATCACCGAACGCTAGCAATCAGTACATATATCTATAAAACAGGAGTTTCTCCAAAGATGCAAGAATGAGCGCAAGCACAAGAGGCGGGTTTTTTTTCACTGAAAGAATTATCAGCTCAGCACGCGCATCAAACCTTTACCATTTCTTGTTTTTGCGCTTATTCTTGAGCCGCTATTGAAAACTGGACTTCAGAATAGATATTTCATAAACTCACAAAATATTATAAATTATGAAAACTACATAATACTATTTTCCTCGTTCTTCAATGAGTATAGGCTTGCTACACTATAGATTACTGACCACAGATGTGCGGTATTCTGTTGCCATTAGCTATATTCTGAACATAGCATAGTATTTCTCGATTTGATTGCTAATGTGAGCGAATCCAGTTCGAAGACCAATTTTTAGTAGACCTGAAAAGCAAATAATTATTGTGATCGTGTCATCATCTGCACTAGTATCAGAGACGGATTTAGGGTGGGGCGAAGGAGCCGCACGTCCCCCTTTTGGAAATTCGAATACCGTTTTTGCCACACAAAAAAACATTTTCATAAAATTTGGCTGAAACCAATAACGCCCCCCCCCCCCCCCCCCCCCCTTTTGCAAAATCTCTGGATCCGTCCCTGACTATCGTCATCGTCGTCTACACCTTCAGTATCAGGATCGTATCTCATGTCAAAGTTATCACAACGTCCACCTCAATTACATAGAGCAGATTTCGTATGACTGTGAAAAACTTACGGCACGGACGTGCTGTGCCGTGACCGTGATGATTTAGGATTTCGAATGAATCCGTGCCGTGACCGTGCCGTGCACCGTGGTTTTTCACAGTCATACGAAATCTGCTTTATCACCACGATATTTAACATCGTCATAAAATCACAATCATCGTCGTCTCGGCCATCACAGCAATTACCAGTTTTAAAGGTTGTTTCTAGCATGGTTTGCAAGGAGTCTTGTAGATCAATTTGTGCCAAGATGCTGACTAATGTTTGTAGGGAGCCATCTGTTGCAAGACGAACGACTTAGAACTGTAGGAATGATGGAAGGCAGGGAGACAAGGAGGCAGGAAGACAGGAAGCAGAGAGGCGAGGAGACAGGAAGGCAGGGAGGCAGGGAGGCGGGGAGGCAGGGAGGCAGGGAGGCAGGGAGGCAGGGAGGCAGGGAGGCAGGGAGGCAGGGAGGCAGGGAGGCAGGGAGGCAGGGAGGCAGGGAGGCAGGGAGGCAGGGAGGCAGGGAGGCAGGGAGGCAGGGAGGCAGGGAGGCAGGGAGGCAGGAAGACAGGGAGGCAGAGAGGCAGGAAAAGAGTGAGGCAGGGAGACATAAAGACAGGAAGGCAGGGAGGCAGGAAGACAGGGAGGCAAGAAGACAGTGAGGAAGGGAGATAGGAAGGAGGGAAGGCAGGGAGGCGGGAAGGCGAGAAGGCGAGAAGGCGGGAAGGCGGGAAGGCGAGAAGGCGGGAAGGCGGGAAGGAGGGAAGGAGGGAAGGAGGGAAGAGAAACAGCAAGCAAGCTATCCTACATCCTTCATGTAATATATATCCATACCTTGGCCACGTGATGGCGATAACAGAAATCCTGATGGCTGCATGTGAACCTTGTTAAAACCCTAAATAAACAACATGACACAACATAACATACATAGCACGCACTACAGAACAAATACTACTAATACTACTGTAATCCACTGATCCAATGGATCTAATTGCGAGTGCTGGAACAGTATACATATTGTACTAACCATCCTACACGGCACTACCTACATGACACTACCTACATGACACTACCTACATGACACTACCTACAGGACACTACCTACATGACACTACCTACATGACACTACCTACATGACACACTACCTACATGACACTACCTACATGACACTACCTACATGACACTACCTACATGACACTACCTACACTACACTACCTACATGACTACCTACATGACACTACCTACATGACACTACCTACATGACACTACCTACATGACACTACCATGACATGACACTACCTACATGACACTACCTACATGACACTACCTACATGACACTACCTACATGACACTACACTACCACTACCTACCTACATGACACTACCTACATGACACTACCTACATGACACTACCTACATGACACTACCTACATGACACTACCTACATGACACTACCTACATGACACTACCTACATGACACTACCTACATGACACTACCTACATGACACTACCTACATGACACTACCTACATGACACTACCTACATGACACTACCTACATGACACTACCTACATGACACTACCTACATGACACTACATGACACTACCTACATGACACTACCTACATGACACTACCTACATGACACTACCTACACTACCTACATGACACTACCTACATGACACTACCTACATGACACTACCTACATGACACTACCTACATGACACTACCTACATGACACTACCTACATGACACTACACTACCTACATGACACTACCTACATGACACTACCTACATGACACTACCTACATGACACTACCTACATGACACTACCTACATGACACTACCTACATGACACTACCTACATGACACTACCTACATGACACTACCTACATGACACTACCTACATGACACTACCTACATGACACTACCTACATGACACTACATGACACTACCACACTACCTACATGACACTACCTACATACACTACCTACATGACACTACCTACATGACACTACCTACATGACACTACCTACATGACACTACCTACATGACACTACCTACATGACACTACCTACATGACACTACCTACATGACACTACCTACATGACTACATACCTACACATGACACTACCTACATGACACTACCTACATGACACTACCTACATACATGACACTACCTACATGACACTACCTACATGACACTACCTACATGACACTACCTACATGACACTACCTACATGACACTACCTACACGACACTACCTACATGACACTACCTACATACACTACCTACATGACACTACCTACATGACACTACCTACATGACACTACCTACATGACACTACATGACACTACCTACATGACACTACCTACATGACACTACCTACATGACACTACCTACATGACACTACCTACATGACACTACCTACATGACACTACCTACATGACACTACCTACATACACTACACTACCTACATGACACTACCTACATGACACTACCTACATGACACTACCTACATGACACTACCTACATGACACTACTACATGACACTACCTACATGACACTACCTACATGACACTACCTACATGACACTACCTACACTACCTACATACATGACACTACCTACACTACACATGACACTACCTACATGACACTACCTACATGACACTACCTACATGACACTACCTACATGACACTACTACATGACACTACCTACATGACACTACCTACATGACACTACCTACATGACACTACCTACATGACACTACCTACATGACACTACTACATGACACTACCTACATGACACTACCTACATGACACTACCTACATGACACTACCTACATGACACTACCTACATGACTACCTACATGACACTACCTACATGACACTACCTACATGACACTACCTACATGACACTACCTACATGACACTACCTACATGACACTACCTACATGACACTACCTACATGACACTACCTACATGACACTACCTACATGACACTACCTACATGACACTACCTACATGACACTACCTACATGACACCTACATGACACTACCTACATGACACTACCTACATGACACTACCTACATGACACTACCTACATGACACTACTACATGACACTGACCTACCTACATGACACTACCTACATGACACTACCTACATGACACTACCTACATACACTACCTACATGACACTACCTACATGACACTACCTACATGACACCTACATACACTACCTACATGACACTACCTACATGACACTACCTACATGACACTACCTACATGACACTACCTACATGACACTACCTACATGACACTACCTACATGACACTACCTACATGACACTACTACCTACACATGACACTACCTACATGACACTACCTACATGACACTACCTACATGACACTACCTACATGACACTACACATGACACTACCTACATACCTACATGACACTACCTACATGACACTACCTACATGACACTACCTACATGACACTACCTACACACTACCTACATGACACTACCTACATGACACTACCTACATGACACTACCTACATGACACTACCTACATGACACTACCTACATGACACTACCTACATGACACTACACCTACATGACACTACTACATGACACTACCTACATGACACTACACTACCTACATGACACTACCTACATGACACTACCTACATGACACTACCTACATGACACTACCTACACATGACACTACCTACATGACACTACCTACATGACACTACCTACATGACACTACCTACATGACACTACCTACATGACACTACCTACATACACTACTACATACCTACATGACACTACCTACATGACACCTACATGACACTACCTACATGACATGACACCTACATGACACATGACACTACCTACACACTACCTACTACCTACATGACACTACCTACATGACACTACTACATGACACTACCTACATGACACTACCTACATGACACTACCCTACATGACACTACCTACACTACCTACATGACACTACCTACATGACACTACCTACATGACACTACCTACATGACACTACCTACATGACACTACCTACATGACACTACCTACATGACACTACCTACATGACACTACCTACATGACACTACCTACATGACACTACCTACACACTACCTACATGACACTACCTACATGACACTACCTACATGACACTACCTACATGACACTACCTACATGACACTACCTACATGACACTACCTACATGACACTATGACACTACCTACATGACACTACCTACATGACACTACCTACCTACATGACACTACCTACACTACCTACATACCTACACACTACCTACATGACACTACCTACATGACACTACCTACATGACACTACCTACATGACACTACCTACATGACACTACCTACATGACACTACACTACCTACATGACACTACCTACACACTACCTACATGACACTACCTACAGACACTACACTACCTACCTACATGACACTACCTACATGACACTACCTACACATGACACTACCTACATGACACTACCTACATGACACTACCTACATGACACTACCTACCTACATGACACTACCTACATGACACTACCTACATGACACTACCTACATGACACTACCTACATGACACTACCTACATGACACTACCTACATGACACTACCTACATGACACTACCTACATGACACTACCTACATGACACTACCTACATACCTACCTACATGACACTACCTACATGACACTACACATGACACTACCTACATGACACTACACTGACACTACCTACATGACACTACCTACACCTACACATGACACTACCTACATGACACTACATGACACTACTACCTACATGACACTACCTACATGACACCTACATGACACTACCTACATGACACTACCTACATGACACTACCTACCTGACACTACCTACATGACACTACCTACATGACACTACCTACATGACACTACCTACATGACACTACCATGACACTACCTACATGACACTACCTACATGACACTACCTACATGACACCTACTACCTGACACTACCTACATACACTACATGACACTACCTACATGACACTACCTACATGACACTACCTACATGACTACCTACATACACTGACACTACCTACATGACACTACTACCACTACCTACATGACACTACCTACATGACACTACCTACATGACACTACCTACATGACACTACCTACATGACACTACCTACATGACACTACCTACATGACACTACCTACACACTACCTACATGACACTACCTACATGACACTACCTACTGACACTACCTACATGACACTACCTACATGACACTACCTACATGACACTACCTACATGACACTACCTACATGACACTACCTACATGACACTACCTACTACCTACACATGACACTACCTACATACACTACCTACATGACACTACCTACATGACACTACCTACATGACACTACCTACATGACACTACCTACCTACATGACACTACCTACATGACACTACCTACATGACACTACCTACATGACACTACCTACATGACACTACCTACATGACACTACCTACATGACACTACCTACATGACACTACCTACATGACACTACCTACATGACACTACCTACATGACACTACCTACATGACACTACCTACATGACACTACCTACATGACACTACCTACATGACACTACCTACATGACACTACCTACATGACACTACCTACATGACACTACCTACATGACACTACCTACATGACACTACCTACATGACACTACACGACACTACCTACACCTGACGACACTACCTACATGACACTACCTACATGACACTACTACATACTACCTACATGACACTACCTACATGACACTACCTACATGACACTACCTACATGACACTACCTACCTACCTACGACACTACCTACATGACACTACACGACACTACCTACATGACACTACCTACTACCTACCTACATGACACTACCTACATGACACTACCTACATGACACTACCTACATGACACTACCTACATGACACTACCTACATGACACTACCTACATGACACTACCTACATGACACTACCTACATGACACTACCGTACATGACACTATCTATAAAAATACCTTAGTTTGTTGGAAGAATGGGTGATTTACTGATGTGAGAAAAAGTCCTACAAACAAAAGACAGAAAGTTAACGTTAAACAAACAAACAAAAGTGTGGAACAAATTATAAGGCGTGACGCGTGATAGGAAATGGTTGATTATAGACGCTCCATCTAGGTGTCAGTTATACTTAGTATTATATCAGTTATATGCGCTACTTACCACACGTGCCGTCCCGCGTTATGTACGATGGTAACCAGCATCGTATCAAGCAACACTCACGTGTAGACATACTAGGCATTGGTAGCTTGTATGTGTTGGTGATTATAGACGCTTTATCTAGGTGTTATACTTAGTATTATATCAGTTATATGCGCTACTTACCACACGTGCCGTCCCGCGTTATGTACGATGGTAACCAGCATCGTATCAAGCAACACTCACGTGTAGACATACTAGGCATTGGTAGCTTGTATGTGTTGGTGATTATAGACGCTCTTGGTATTGAATCTAAGGGAATACAAGAAAAAAAGCATGTCAGCTCTGGCCACGAAATAAATGAAGTGAACTCGCGTGTCAACAAGTTTAGGCTACGTCGATGTATAGCGATGTATCGAAGGATTAACGTTCAAAATGCCAGTCAAAACCCTCACCATATTTAATGATAAACATCTTAAAATTACTACCCTTTGTAAGGATTGGGTAGTATCTGGGCTCGAAACCCCTACACTATCGGGCAGCACATTACTTACCTTCAATAATTTGTAAGACGGTCTCATTTCGAAAAGGGTGGTCGAGCTGTAAAAAGGACAAACACTAACATAATGTATTCAGACAACATAACAATGAATCAGTGAATGTGCTGGAAATTAACGCACTGATTTGTAGGCTACAAGTGAGACGATTCCGAGAGTGCGTATCTCACGTAACAGAGCAGTCCTACTACCACTGCTTTGTCTGCTTACGCGCGCGCCAGCTTGTCACTTAGCGACTCATGATCAAGCATAAGCACAAGTACAAGCGCAAGCATTAGCGCTGGCAAGCACAATAATTAGATCTTATTTGGGGTTTTTCCCGTAATACGGGCTGATATTTTACGAGTTGCGAATGTACTTTTCCGAGTCCCGAAGGGACGCGGAAAAATGCGAGTAACGAGTAAAATATCAGCCCGTATTACGGGAAAAACCCCAAATAAGTTATTTATTATACTACTTTGAACGAAAACATAATTGTCCGTTTTTGAGTAAATTTATCTAATAATTATTTCAAAACCTTTCAAGGTCCGCGCGCTCTTTTACAATAACAGACACATAGAATGACGAATCGCTCGCGCACGGAGCCAGCGCGCGCTTGAAACGGTTTTTCTTTCAAACTTTATCCTTGCTTTTGGATGATTTTTTGACTTTGTTGTTGTAAAAAAGAAATCGCAAGCGGTTTTCCATTGTCTGTACTCTTATTGACAATGGATTTGACATCACAAAATGTTCAAAACTTTGCAGTGAAACCGGTTTTAGAACTATGGTAATACGGCTTTAGAACTATGGTAATACGGCTCCATATTTTTCGAGTTCTCTTGACCTTATAAGGTAAAATTACGTAATAGTAGTATAATAAATGGCAATATTCTGATCCTTGAACTTACGCTTATGCTCGCGTCGCCAGTGAACACCACTGAAGTATTCTACATCTCACCTTTCCTCCTGGTCTCAACGCTGTGAGCAAGTAATCGAAGGTGATTTCAGGAGGAACAGGAATGTAACCTTCGACCTGTAAAAGAATGGTTGGAAAAAGAGAATAAAGCTTTCAGTCAGAAAAAGAACCCCCAGTTTTTATGCGCGTTACCTTGACGACTGCATAATTTATGCACGTTACCTTGACGACTGCATAAGTTTCATGCTTGAAGCTCAGTCTTGAGAGAGTAATGCCATTTTTTGTATCAGTTTTCTTCCACGCCGACTCCTTGATCGCAGAACATAACGATTGCCATTGCTAAATGAATTGTATTCAAACAATAAGCGCAATCAATAAACCACGGTTCTCTAGCGCTGAGGTTTGTAGGAAACACTTACAGCCAATCTCCAGGTAGGATCCATGTAGTCTTGTTCTTCTCTACACAGCACTTGTGCTGGGGCTGACATTGTCTTCAAGTGACGTCTTTTTCTAGTCTGTCAGTATTAAAGACATGAAATAAATAAGCATGTAACAAATGCACGTTCTAGTGAGTAGAAACGCTACTTGGCTATGAGCGACTATGAGCAAATAAAAACTAGTCGAGCAACCGTTTTACTCAGCCCAAATCAAGATGACGCCTTCCTCGGATTCATAGGCTCATAAATTCATAAATTAAACATCAAGAATAAACTAGAGGTAATCTTTCATTTAATAATAATAATACTTTATTATTTATAAAGCGCTTTTTCTAGTGCTCAAAGCGCTATCTAAATTATAATTACAATGATAAAAATCCCTAACCCTAACCCTAACTTGGCACGCTAAACCTAACCCTAATTTGGCACGCTGAGATGGAAGATGTTAGTCTTACCCTTCGATCCATCCTTGAACGTACACTTCTTCTGTCTGCAACAAACCTCTCTGAAGAGGAAAAGTCGGTTTCTATTGACGCGCTGATGACCTCCATCCACGAAAACTTCTCTTCTTCGCTTTCTAAATCGAAATCACACACAATTATTTACAAAAACGTATCATTCTTCTTTTTTTTCGACTTTCGTTTTCTTTTAACCAATTGTAAACAAATAATTACGTATCATTCTATTTCAGCACATTTCAAACTGGT
Source organism: Actinostola sp. cb2023 (assembly GCA_033675265.1). Classification (NCBI taxonomy): domain Eukaryota; kingdom Metazoa; phylum Cnidaria; class Anthozoa; order Actiniaria; family Actinostolidae; genus Actinostola; species Actinostola sp. cb2023. The sequence goes on along the minus strand of JAUJYZ010000004.1, from coordinate 88,152 downwards.
GACTCAGGAACATAATGATGACTATGACTATGTATCCAGGGGCTCCATTAGAGTCATTGCCTTTGAGTGGGAAGTAGTTACGGTACGGTTCGTGCCGCGTGGTGATCATGCCGTATCCAAGCATTCTGATTGGTTGAGCAATGATTTTGCGCGCTGTGATTGGTTGAATACAATGTCTTTGATTCCGTACCGTGGCCATAACTACGTGCCGTAGACTTCTCACTCATACGAACATGACTCGTATTGTATTGGTAAAGCTAATGGAGGACTACCAAAGACAATATTCCGATGAACATTGATGGCTGATTGAATGCTAATAATAATAATAATAATAATATAACTTTATTTAAACACGGTGGACCCTTCAGGATTTTACAAAGAAATATGATAAAATTGTAAATATCTATATACATAAACACTCTATCTATCTAATTATTATATATAAAAACTAATACTATAAATAAACAAAATAACCTGCTTTTCAGGAACAGGGACAGCTATGGGTCGAGTGTTGACCATAGCGCAAAATAATAATAATAATAATAATAATAATAATAATAATAATAATAATAATAATAATAATAATAATAATAATAATAATAATAATAATAATAATAATAATAATAATAATAATAATAATAATAATAATAATAATAATAATAATAATAATAATAATAATAATAATAATAATAATAATAATAATACTTTATTATTTATAAAGCACTTTTTCTAGTGCTCAAAGCGCTATCTAAATTATAATTACAATGATAAAAATAATAATACTATATTTCCTTTTAAAAAAAAAAAAAAAACATACATGTATACAATAAAATAAATAAAACTAACCTATTAATATTTATAATATAAAACATAACATAAGATAAAAGAAAATAGTCATATAACCTAGTGTGCTCCAGAAAATAACTTAGTAACTAACTAAAATAATAAGTAGCATGTAGCATGGCCGGGAAAAGTTACGAGGAAGAACTAAAGATGATGATAATAATAGTACACATATACAAATGACGTTTTGATTTGGCTGGAAAAACTGGAGTGAGGTGGCACAAGCAGCGAGAGACAGGTTTGACTGTGAACAGTCCCTCTTTTCCGTCCAGACTCAGTCGAACGAGAGAAAACCCGATCCCGTCCACGGGATTCTAAAAACTCGTCTTTACTAAGTCTGGAGGGAAAATGAGGGACTGTTCGCAGACTAGGGACAGGTCAAAATGGAAAGACTTTGCGAGTGGCCTAAGCGACACTTGGTGTGATGGATGGATACAACTGATGTTGATGATGATGACAATGGTATTATGAGGACAATAATGACAATGGCACATTAATAATGGCGATGACCGAGTAATAACACTGTAAACATTTATGAAGCTTACCACAGCTTACGTAATATGTCCTCTTAGCTAAATCATCAAATACCGGTCCAAGTGCGAAACAAAACGGCTTGGTCTTACCCTCTCCCACTTCAAGCTCACGAGCGACATCTAAACAGAAAAAAACAATTATAAAAACAAATCAACAAATGTGTAGAATGAAGCCGTGTAAAAAAACACTAAATCACAGGGAGTTCTAACTTGATATTTGTGGCTATTTAGAGTCTGTCAGTACATATCGCTCGTACGACAGGCTTCCCGCGGTCCGGAGCGTTATCGGCCCAACGCCTGCGGTCGCGTCTGGGTCATACCGCTCCGGACCGCGGGAAGCCTGAGGGCGAGTTTGATTCCACAGGACGTGGTTACACAACGAATACAAACTGATCGATCGTACGAGCGATTGAGAGCTTCTAAATGGCCACAAATATCAAGTTAGAACTCCCTGTGACTAAATTAATATTTTTATATTATTCATTTAGCAACTTTACAGGGTAGAGGAAGGACTCTAAGTACGGTCAAGGCTACACCCTGTACTGAAAAAAGCAAATAAACACATGATCCAGTCGTTAACAAGCGCCACACACTGTTATCAGCATGATGAACCATTCATTTAGTCATCTATAGCGTGAAATATCCACCCCGCCCTCCCGCCCCTCCCTCTCCTCTGTGCACGACAGAGCAAGCGCAAAGTACAAGTAAAGTAACTTTATTTAACGTCGGTAACTCGTGACAGTCAGCTTCAAGAGTTACCGTGATAAACCTGAGGCCGACGACAGCCAGTGAGCCAGGGTACCAAAGACGAAGTGAGTAAAAGTACATTGCACACAGTATTGCTGACAATATGATAGCAGCGTGTGTCCACTTCTGCAATTGTCATGACTATGCAAGCTTTTATTCAAGTACAATGTGATCCTACTTGCAATATTGAGCGCAACAGATTGTCGATCGAGGTGGACATCAGCTGATATTGCACGCAATACATTCCCTTGAGTACCAAAGAAGAACATTTAACTACTTACATGTGGAGTCCAATTCTACGAAGCCAGCAGGATGGACTAGACTAACATCATCGACCTTTCTGTAAGTAAATAAAGCAGCGAATAACGTTTAGTTACAGAAGTACGTGTATCGTATATACATGTATGTCAGTACAACTGAATAGTTCAATGGTTAATAATAATAATAATAATAATAATAATAATAATAATAATAATAATAATAATAATAATAATAATAATAATAATAATAATAATAATAATAATAATAATAATAATAATAATAATAATAACTTTATTCTTCAAAACAAATTACAAATGAGAGATAGAAAAATAGATAAAAATCCTTATTTACAAAATTTAAAATGATCGCTTGGATTGTTCAATAACAATTAACTAATGATATTAGAATACAAACAATAAATAATAATAATAATAATAATAATAATAATAATAATAATAATAATAATAATAAATAATAATAATAATAATAATAATAATAACAATAACAATAACATTTATTTATATAGCGCAAGTTTTCAAATGCGCTGAAAATGAAACAGAAATGAAATAAAACACTGATTACATGATCTTTTTAATGCTCATCTATTAAAATGGATGTCCGGCTCTTGAACTCTTCACCTATAGAAACAAAAGCGATTCTTGAATCATTGTCTCTAGTCAAGTGCCTTTGGGAAACAGCATTTGCAGTTGTCGATCAATTTGTTAAGCTGTACTCGCTGGTATTGTTTTCCAGGGAACGACAGCTGTGTCGTGGCGTTTATTCTACGCAATTTGATTGGATGACCCGGATGACGTTTATTCTTGGTTTGTGATTGGTTAAAAAAAGCTACTAAAGTGTTCAATTTTCTTGTAAGAAATCCAAAATCCACTCTTTCACTGTAACGTTTTCAATGACAAAGCTTAAAATTCAGTGAATCGCGACAAGGCATCTAATAGTCATGAACGGAGCGGACATATTCTTGATATTGGCAAACATTGTACTTGGTTTATTTACAATTATCTTTAATCTTTTGGTCCTCATAGCTGTGATAAACACACCGCAGCTTCACTCGCCTTCAAACATCCTTCTTTGCAATCTTGCACTCGCCGACCTTGGCGTTGGTCTTCTTGTTCAACCTGTTTTTGTAACATCAATGATAAGTGTTCAGGACCGTATGAGAGAATTGCGAGTGATGGCGTTGATATTTGGAGGAATTTCAGTGGCGGGAATGACTGTTATTTCCGTCGACCGATATCTCGCTTTGGTTCTTCATCTTCGTTACATCGCCATAGTCACTGTTCAGCGTACTTTCAAACTACTTCTCTTCTTGTGGATAGACGCGGCTATCATACTGACCTTGGTATTACTATATCCGCATATAACGATACCACTTGGGATATGGGGAGCTTGCACGTGCTTTCTGATCTCTTTCTGTGCTTACGCAAGTATTTTTTCGAATTGTTCGCCGTCATCGCCGGCAAATAATGATTCAAATTCGTTCCATACGTCATTTGGCCGGAGAACCAAGACCGTTACCCAAACATGGAAAGTCCATCAAGACAATGTATTTGGTCCACGGGCTTTTTGTTATGAGTTCTTTACCATTGTTAATGATAATCGTTGCAAGAAAACAGCCAGAACTAGCAATAAAAACCGAAGCCGGATATCTCCTTCTCGTCAGAATAGGCGTGACGATTTTTCTTTCCAATTCTCTGGCAAATCCTTTACTCTACTGCTGGAGAGTACGTAATATCAGACTGGCTGTTTCTAAACTGGTTATTAAAATCCACAAACGAAGCGGACAGATTTTTCCAACGTGAAAAATTTTTCCAACGTGAAAAATTCCAAGGAAAAAATAACTGTCATCGCTCGTTGACTTCATGACTACCGATTTTTCTTGGCTTCAAGACATATTGACTTCTACATTTTGTCGACTCGTTTATTTCACTGATTTTTCTTGTACAATATTCTATATATCTTCTAAACATTAGTTTTTAATATTATTACTTATTTCATTAATATTAGCTTAAAATCTCAGCTAGTTCTTTTGACAGTTTCTATAATTTTGAAACTTAATTTTCCTCAGTTTTTGATATAAATTAATCAGTTAATATTAGCTATGTAAGTAAATCTATTTACAAATGAGAGATAGAAAAATAGATAAAAATCCTTATTTACAAAATTTAAAATGATCGCTTGGATTGTTCAATAACAATTAACTAATGATATTAGAATACAAACAATAAATATGAATAATAATAATAATAATAATAATAATAATAATAATAATAATAATAATAATAATAATAATAATAATAATAATAATAATAACAATAACAATAACATTTATTTATATAGCGCAAGTTTTCAAATGCGCTGAAAATGAAACAGAAATGAAATAAAACACTGATTACATGATCTTTTTAATGCTCATCTATTAAAATGGATGTCCGGCTCTTGAACTCTTCACCTATAGAAACAAAAGCGATTCTTGAATCATTGTCTCTAGTCAAGTGCCTTTGGGAAACAGCATTTGCAGTTGTCGATCAATTTGTTAAGCTGTACTCGCTGGTATTGTTTTCCAGGGAACGACAGCTGTGTCGTGGCGTTTATTCTACGCAATTTGATTGGATGACCCGGATGACGTTTATTCTTGGTTTGTGATTGGTTAAAAAAAGCTACTAAAGTGTTCAATTTTCTTGTAAGAAATCCAAAATCCACTCTTTCACTGTAACGTTTTCAATGACAAAGCTTAAAATTCAGTGAATCGCGACAAGGCATCTAATAGTCATGAACGGAGCGGACATATTCTTGATATTGGCAAACATTGTACTTGGTTTATTTACAATTATCTTTAATCTTTTGGTCCTCATAGCTGTGATAAACACACCGCAGCTTCACTCGCCTTCAAACATCCTTCTTTGCAATCTTGCACTCGCCGACCTTGGCGTTGGTCTTCTTGTTCAACCTGTTTTTGTAACATCAATGATAAGTGTTCAGGACCGTATGAGAGAATTGCGAGTGATGGCGTTGATATTTGGAGGAATTTCAGTGGCGGGAATGACTGTTATTTCCGTCGACCGATATCTCGCTTTGGTTCTTCATCTTCGTTACATCGCCATAGTCACTGTTCAGCGTACTTTCAAACTACTTCTCTTCTTGTGGATAGACGCGGCTATCATACTGACCTTGGTATTACTATATCCGCATATAACGATACCACTTGGGATATGGGGAGCTTGCACGTGCTTTCTGATCTCTTTCTGTGCTTACGCAAGTATTTTCCGAATTATTCGCCGTCATCGCCGGCAAATAATGATTCAAATTCGTTCCATACGTCATTTGGCCGGAGAACCAAGACCGTTACCCAAACATGGAAAGTCCATCAAGACAATGTATTTGGTCCACGGGCTTTTTGTTATGAGTTCTTTACCATTGTTAATGATAATCGTTGCAAGAAAACAGCCAGAACTAGCAATAAAAACCGAAGCCGGATATCTCCTTCTCGTCAGAATAGGCGTGACGATTTTTCTTTCCAATTCTCTGGCAAATCCTTTACTCTACTGCTGGAGAGTACGTAATATCAGACTGGCTGTTTCTAAACTGGTTATTAAAATCCACAAACGAAGCGGACAGATTTTTCCAACGTGAAAAATTTTTCCAACGTGAAAAATTCCAAGGAAAAAATAACTGTCATCGCTCGTTGACTTCATGACTACCGATTTTTCTTGGCTTCAAGACATATTGACTTCTACATTTTGTCGACTCGTTTATTTCACTGATTTTTCTTGTACAATATTCTATATATCTTCTAAACATTAGTTTTTAATATTATTACTTATTTCATTAATATTAGCTTAAAATCTCAGCTAGTTCTTTTGACAGTTTCTATAATTTTGAAACTTAATTTTCCTCAGTTTTTGATATAAATTAATCAGTTAATATTAGCTATGTAAGTAAATCTATTTGGTTATCATAATTTTAAAGTATATATAGTTATTATTATTTAACGTCCAGGCCAGGCAGGTGCACGGCTGTACTATATTATACCACAGTAAGAAGCCAAGCTTTTTTTCTTTGTCAGTCGAGTTTATTGCGAGTAGATATCGTCTTTTAATCAAAAACAACAATGACTGAAATGTAGTGAAGATTTACATCTCGTTTTTATGTGCAGAATTAATGATGCCTGACCACAAAGACATTGTAGTTAGCCTTGTTTTCAACGAGTCCGACCATAAGTCGGTAGAGAAATAAAAGTCATGTATTTGTACACTGTTATCATGTGGCTTGGAGTACAATTTGGGATTAATAAGAACGAGTATATTTTTCAGGCGTAGCTAAGGCGAATGCTACCGTAAAACGAAAATCTTGACAACCATTTCAAATAAGATGGGTTTGTTTTTCAAGAAGAAGAAAAAAGACCGACAACAACACATTTTCATCCAAACTAGTTGTAATAAATCAACTATCAGTCATAACAGTGTAGACGTAGACTGGATTACAATAAGAAACTTGTGTCCACAGGTGGGAGAATGGAGCCTTTTAAAATTAAGGACCGGACTAGATGGCGTTTTTTGTTGTTGACTGAAACGATTTTAAAATTCACTTCTAAAGAAGCTTTAGATCGTAAGAAGAGATAAGCGTTTCAGACTGGGCTTTCATCTTCTGTTTTCTATGGTGTTAGTGTCTGCTGGAACAGAATCAGACATTTTGTTGATAGACAGACAGACAGACAGATAGAGATATAGATAGATACTGAGATAGATAGATAGATCATAGATAGACAGACAGACAGACAGATATAGATAGATAGATAGACAGACAGACAGACAGACAGACAGACAGACATAGATAGATAGACAGACAGACAGACAGATAGGTAGACAGACAGACAGACAGACATATCATTTAATAATAATAACATGTCAATAAAAATGTAAAAAAATAAAATAAAATAAATTGTATCTAATTAATACATTAATCATTAAACCTGATATACAAATGCAAAGATTTACTTTAGTTATAATTACGTTATATAATTACTTAATTTATATGAGGGCCACCTGAAAATTATCATTTTTGGTAACAGTGTTACCCTATCCAATAAAGTTGTTATTATTAATTACAAGTGTAGCACAATTTTTTTAAAGTTGAATTTTTCATGTTTGAAAGTGTCTCTTACTTTCTCAACCGGCTGGTATGAGAGCTTGCCTTGGTGATAGAAGGTCTGCAAGCCTGTATGAACCAGCTTGGAAATCAGCAATGTTCATGGTATGGCCAAGTATAGGGATTTTAGCATAGTTGACATTGGAGCCCTGGAGAGGGGGGGGGGGGGGGGGGGGGGGGGGGGGGGGGGGGTGGTGGTAAACTCCCCAATAAAAGCTATAGGGGACATGCCGAAAAGCAAGGTTGCTTTAGTCTGGAACACTGGCTATGGTTTTCTCTGTTTTTGCAATACATCATCTTTTTACAGCATTGAGTCTGGAATACATAGCATCTCAAGTTAGTAACTGGTCTGGAACAGGGTGATGGTTTCAAGGGCTCTACATCACTTCCCTACCCCTTTAGGCATTGGAGGTAGATAATTGTTTGGAAAGAAAAGATGAATAAAATATTAGTGTCATAGGACGTGTCATAGCCAATGGAGCCCCTTTCCTTATATGGAAATACCTTGCAAACTTTTATAAGAAAATGGGACTGAAGCTTTTGCTTTAATAAATACAAAAACAAAACATTTGCCATAACATAAGACTTGACAAGGTGCCTCATTAATGAAGTATTTTGTGTTGGTAACATGGCTGCTAGACTGCTAATTAGGGTACAGAGAGATTTGTAAAGGCTATATTAAACATTATGTACTTCAGTATTGTATTGTATTGTAGTACGTCAGTACTATAAAGTCATTCCACTGACCTGTTGCTATAGAGACAGGTCCATGATAATGTTTTAATATCATTGTTTCGAAACCATGAGCTTAAACATGTAGTGAATCGAAAGTCTTAGTGGCTAGAGACGCGCTATTTCACTGTTGCCTCAAGCATTAGCCATCGTCATTAACGAAACATGTAAGCGACTGCAACCGGAAGTGATCAAGATACAGAAGTGATATAAGCTTAAATAATAGTCGCAATAAATACACTCACAGCTCTATTTTTACTAATTTCTGGGAAACAACTGGTAGTTTTAGGTTCAATAGGTTTCGATTACCTGTAGTAAGACCACGATATTGTACCAGAGAGGTCTTTCACAAGTCTGCACCATCGTTTACGCCAGTTTGTTTTACCCAGAAACGCCTGTCCACTTTCTTTGACAGCCCAACCTTCCTTCAAAACTAATTCTCCTGCGAATCAAAGACACGCAACGCCTTTCAATGTTCATATTTTCGAAGGAATTGCAGCAAATTCGTATAAAGAGAAAACCGTTTCTTGTCAATATAACGTTTACTTCCGAGTTTACCTTTCGCGTTGACAGCCGCCATCTTTGATTCTTGACTGAGAGGGGAATGGGTACGATTTGGGAAGCGGCGAGACCAGCTGATTGCTCGGAAATTGCTCGGATGAATGTGAAAAACCAAGAGACCAATCAAGACTCAATGCAAGAGCCTTCGCCGAAATCCAGCCAATCACCGTGCGAGGCTAAAAATAGAAACACAGGCTAAAAATAGCCTCAGCGCGGATTATCATGGGGACATTTGTAGCCTCTTCTTACGGCGTTTTAGCCGAGGATATTGGGTTATCCGAGGATATTGGGTTATCCGAGGATATTGGGGGTTATAACCGTGGGGGACTAAGGCGTCCCCCCAATGGCTCGGATAACCCAATATCCTCGGATAAAACGCCGTAAGAAGAGGCTACAAGTAGCTTACATTAGGGCCATTTATACGAGAGAAATAAGACGCGTCTTATCTTAGACGCGACATAAATAAGATACGAACTGTACCATTTATACGAGCGTGTCTTATATAGAGGGGGACATCTATATAAGACGCGAAGATCACGTATAAATGGTTTGCGTCTTATTTTTGATACAGCCTCGTTTGCATGCAATGTTGCCATAACAGTTACACCTTTGTATTTTTGTTTGTTACCTAAGTCGAACAGTAAGCTCTTTAAACTTATATAATACGTGAATGAAAACAAAAATGTCAAAAATACAAACTTACACCGGCGGTTGTCACGCAATTGTCCAACTGCTCTGCGATGGACTTTTCTCTACAAAGAATTAACAATTATTTTTCCTCCACAGCAGCCCATGTGTTTCGTTTTATAGCTGCACTTCTCAGCGTCTTTTTTGAACAAGACATTTTGTTGAATGAAAGTTGCAAAGATAGCGGTGTCTCGTCGAAAATTTGTTGTTGTTGTCGGGCGCCGTGTGTAAAGCTACGCATGCGCACTTATGGTTCACGTCTAATTTAGGACGCGAAAGCATTTAGAGTACAAACCATATGTCCGTGAAACAAAACTAACTAATTAGTACTAAATAGCACTGATGAAACAATAGAAAACAATAGAGATAACACTATTTAGTACTATTTAGTAATAGTACTATTTCACGGACATATGGTTTGCACTCTATACGAGAGCTGTTTCGCGTCTTATTTAAGACGCGGACAAAATTTGAACAGCTGAAAACCCAATTCGAATTCTAAGATACAAGACGCGTCTTGGAGTGTAAGATCGACTCTCTTATATAATGGTCTCTTGGAAAAACGTATTACAAGATGAAAAAGAAACAAAAAAATGTCCTTTATCTTTCCCTGGCTTTATACAATGGCTGGGACATCAAGACAAATCATGACGTGTTTCAATACTTATGTCATGAACAAAACACCCTGACTCGCGTGAATACCCCTTCCCCTCCCCTCCAATCCCCCTCCCACCCGACCAGGGAATGACTGGAAATGATGGACAACTCGTTTTTTAATGCCTTAGATTTATAGTTACTTGCACTGAAAGCCAAGAGATGTTGAAACCACAAAGTGAAAGTGTCAGACAACAACCAACCATGCTTCTTATCATATCACCGAGGTCAAAGTGAGAGGGAAAAAGGGATAAGAAAAGGAGAACAGGAGAGAAATGGAGAACGGGAGAAAGAGATTATAAAGGCAGTGCAATCCAAAGTAGAAAACTTAATATTATGATTAAAAAATGAAAGAAAGAAAATGAAAAATCATTATGTTACCATGAACAGTTATAAAACTCATTACTAATCCTCCCCACCTCCCTTCCGGCCCGATTTTCCCCTTTACATTTCCCTGACCAGAGTCCAGTAAACGCATTACATACAAAAATACCGTTTATTTCACTCAACTGAAAAGTGTTACATCATGTTTTCATGCTCAACCTTGAGATACTTACAGACTAGATTACTATAAATCAAAGTTAATGTATTCTATTTTCCCATGCATATCTATATGGATGACGTCGAACAATGACAATGGTTTTGCTTTCGTCAAGACTGACGTCTGGTACTTACTTACCCGTATTAATGGAACACACGTAAAATGTTTCGAGTATGACGCGGACACGAGCGATTGTATTATATTGTGTCGCACAAAACAATTTATGTTCCAAATCTAATGTAGGTTTGTATGTTGGATAATTTCTGTCAGCAAGTTTTACCACAGGTAGCCCAAGCTCAGTATCAGTGGCGTAAATACAGTAAATGTATAGGCTTTCTTGTTCTGGTGTACTTGAATAAATAAATAAAAAATCGTTTGCCTTTATTCGACTCGTACTTGTTCCTTGTGTTGTTCTTTACCTCTGTAGGAATTTCTAGGCCATTCCGCTTGAAATTGAGAGAGTTACGGCGGTTGAAAAAAAAAAATTCCCTACCAGTAAGAAAATATAGAAGGTAGGTCACTCATGGCCGTCAGCGAACTCACATGGTCCCACTCAAATGCTCGTAAATCTCTCGAAACTAGACATAACGCCAAATTTCTTTCGGTAAACTGTAGTCCAATACAAGTCCGATAAATCACACTACCATTCCTTTCTCTTACTCATCGCTATCTGCATCCATGAGGAAGGTTTTTGTGACTTTCATCGGCAACATGAACCTCTGTACCTTCAAGTCTGACACAGATTTTGAACCGCCGTACAAAAATGCACACACCGGGGAGGGACAGAGGTACAATAATAATCTAATCAAGTTGACACTTGAATACAATTTCGTTCTATCATAGATTACAGTATTTCTTCTGTCAAATTAATGCTTCTGATTTCAAGGAAAAGGCCTTTGGAGCACATTCCAAATGGGGTATTGAAAATCAACACGAATTCGAAGAAAAGATTTTGTTATAATCTCTGACAAGATATGGTTGCAATCCTCACGGGAGGGTTCTGAAATTTTATTCAAGTGTCAAATGTACCTCTGTCCCTCCCCGGTGTGTGCATTTTTGTACGGCCGTTCAAAATCCGTGTCAGACTTGAAGGTACAGAGGTTCATGTTGCTGATGAAAGTCACAAAAACCTTGCTCTTGGATGCAGATAGCGATGAGTAAGAGAAGGGAATGGCAGTGTGATTTATCGGACTTGTATTGGACTACAGTTTACCGAAAGAAATTTGGCGTTATGTCTAGTTTCGAGAGATTTACGAGCATTTGAGTGGGACCATGTGAGTTCGCTGACGGCCATGAGTGACCTACCTTCTATATTTTCTTACTGGTAGGGAATTTTTTTTTTCAACCGCCGTAACTCTCTCAATTTCAAGCGGAATGGCCTAGAAATTCCTACAGAGGTAAAGAACAACACAAGGAACAAGTACGAGTCGAATAAAGGCAAACGATTTTTTATTTATTTATTCAAGTACACCAGAACAAGGAAGCCTATACATTTACTGTATTTACGCCACTGATACTGAGCTTGGGCTACCTGTGGTTTTACTAATTGAAAACCGGTTTTCAATATGTAAAACTTCAGGTTGAGGATACAACTGATTGTCTGACAGATATTTATGTTCTTGTTCCTTTGAAATCTACTACGAATATAAAGAGACTACAAAAGTGATTGTGCAGATAGTACATAAAAACCCTCGCTTCTTTTTCTTCTCCCCCACCCTCCCATTCTCTCCAAATGTGTTTCGATCCCCAAATCTCCGTGCGTCCAGCGAGTATGAATCGGAATAAGGAACTATTTCTACAAAACAACGTAGCTTCCTTGAACTATTTAGTAATAAGTTAATATCAATTAATAAGTTAACAATTCTAATAAAATACGAATGTGCTGTGCAACAATAAATAAACACTCCTTCATTTCATGTCAAACGAGGGCTGGCCCTAAATAAAGGCTAATATTAATCTCCATTAAAGATAGAGTCATTGAATTAATTGTATTGATGATCTACTGATAAAAATGCCGTAAAATATACTCTGCAAAGCTTGTGTAGACCCAGTCACCAAACCCCACGAGGTAGATTCCCGTGGGGGTAGAGGTGATGGCCGACTGTACACAGGCTACACTTCCCCCTTCCCTACCCTACTGAAAATATATGAAGTGTACATGCATGAACAGAGTACAAAACTATGTAACAGTTTGACTCATCTCAGCTCTCTCTTTCTCTATATAGCTAATTGCTTAATCGTTGTCGGGTTGAAAATCATAAATCATAGAAGCTGAGACCGCAAGGATGGATGGCAAATCAGTTCATGACCCGCATTACATACAGATATATTCAATGTTCTCGTAGTTTTGAAGGTATATGAGCTATTTAATTTCCCAGAATTCCTTTCGGTCATAGCTTTCATGATTTTCAACCCGACAACGATTATGCAATTAGCTATATACATGCATTACATTTGACATTAAAGCCTAGAACCTATAGCAGGAGGCGTTATGTTACTGTGAAAACGGGCGTGACGCAAGCATAAGCGCAACGATCAAATTGTTCTAATTCCTTGTGCTTATACATTCATCAGCCCGTTATCACACGACACGCGTTACTTATGCCTCGAAATCTCAGTTAGATTCTTGAGCCTTTTAGTAGTGTTAATCACGCATGCGCAGACGACTATAAACGATTACTCATGAGTATATTAAAAGCACGCAACACTATGTACATATCACGACTCGACTCCTTGGTAGTAAGTAAAATTGAATGTGTACGATATTCATGTGCAAGGTTATAAAAATGCCGTGAAAGGAGTCGATGGAGTTAGAAATTCATATTGCCTGTTGGTTGAAGATGGGTATCTCTTGTGACTCCAGAGCCAACTTCACCATCGTCGTCATCATCTTCTGGCTCTTTCTTTGTTGATGAAATGAGCTTCTCCATCAAGTACCTCTTGTCACGCCCCTCCTGTAATAACAAAAAGGTTCTCGAATTAATTGTGACGATTCTTTACTTCGACAAAGTATCAGTTTAAAATGTCCAAACGCAATAAGCCTGTTAATTATATATCGCAAATAAAATTGGTGAATTGTGATTGGTCAATTAGCGGTCCATAACTTCCTGTACGGACTGTAGTGAATGAAAAGCCATATAATAAACATCGTATTAACCTCGTTTGTTCGGTCCGTACCGTAAGTTACAGATCCTTTGGGGGAAAAAACTCGGTCCATAACTTACGGGCTGAACAAACGAGGTTAATAAGAGGTATGTAGCGCTGTCTGAGGAATAAATGAGAAATACATTGGGCATCAAGCTCTTGTATCCCATCCATTCTCAGTCCCAATTTTCATAATTATATATATTTGTTGTTGTTGAAACAGCACGCGTCAAAAAATATTAACCATGTTGGCCTCGTCACAAATCTGTTTTCTTCAAAGCGATAAATAAAAGTGGGTCCAATTCTGGACTAACTTTCATCATGACGAACGATTTGCCTCATGGCCCAAAGTGAATAAATGGGAATGAACGGGTAAATGAAAAATTGAATGAATGCACTCACTAAAACCAGCTGATCCTTCAACATCTCAATCATCTGCAAATGGACTCTGATCATGGACCGGAAGTAGTAAATGAGTAAGCTGTTGGTAATAAATTAAACAAATGTTTTAGATCTTCACTGGAGTCGATTAATAAATAATCAGTCAAACAAATGTTTTACTTACAAGAAAATCATGAGCCCAGGAAAGATGAAAGCTGCAGTACTGATGTAGTTGATAATCCCTTGGATAGCCGCTGGCCAAGTGCTGATGACATCAGTTAGCGCATCCATGATTTCAATATTTTGACAATAGTCATTCCTGAAAGATTCATCGTCATCATCTGTCATTATCACCACTACCATCGTCATCATCATCCGTCATTATCACCACTACCATCGTCAACATCATCTGTCATTATCACCACTACCATCGTCATCATCATCTGTCATTATCACCACTACCATCGTCAACATCATGTCATTATCACCACTACCATCGTCATCATCATCTGTCATTATCACCACTACCATCGTCATCATCATCTGTTATTATCACCACTACCATCGTCATCATCATCATCTGTCATTATCACCACTACCATCGTCAACATCATGTCATTATCACCACTACCATCGTCAACATCATCTGTCATTATCACCACTACCATCGTCATCATCATCATGTCATTATCACCACTACCATCGTCATCATCATGTCATTATCACCACTACCACTACCATCGTCATCATCATCCGTCATTATCACCACTACCATCGTCAACATCATCTGTCATTATCACCACTACCATCGTCATCATCATCTGTCATTATCACCACTACCATCGTCATCATCATCCGTCATTATCACCACTACCATCGTCATCATCATCCGTCATTATCACCACTACCATCGTCATCATCATCTGTCATTATCACCACTACCATCGTCATCATCATCTGTCATTATCACCACTACCATCGTCAACATCATCTGTCATTATCACCACTACCATCGTCATCATCTGTCATTATCACCACTACCATCGTCATCATCATGTCATTATCACCACTACCATCATCAATCATCTGTCATTATCACCACTATCATCTTCATCATCATCTGTCATTATCACCACTACCATCGTCAACATCATGTCATTATCACCACTATCATCGTCATCATCATGTCATTATCACCACTACCATCGTCATCATCATCTGTCATTATCACCACTATCATCGTCATCATCATGTCATTATCACCACTACCATCGTCAACATCATCTGTCATTATCACCACTACCATCGTCAACATCATCTGTCATTATCACCACTACCATCGTCAACATCATCTGTCATTATCACCACTACCATCGTCATCATCATCTGTCATTATCACCACTACCATCGTCATCATCATGTCATTATCACCACTACCATCATCAACATCATCTGTCATTATCACCACTATCATCTTCATCATCATCTGTCATTATCACCACTACCATCGTCAACATCATCTGTCATTATCACCACTATCATCGTCATCATCATCTGTCATTATCACCACTACCATCGTCAACATCAATTGTTATGATAAGTGCAAACACAAGTGAAAGAGGCCTTATTTTCAGCTTGACGCAAGCATAAGCACAAGCATGAGGATCAAAATTTGTCATGATTTTCTTGTGCTTGCACTTATGCTTGTGTCGGCACGTTTTCATGTGAGATAACAATGAAGACAAAAACAAGCTTCTAGTCATCTGCATTATTTTAACATCAATCATATTCAATACCACCATACAGCTCTTGTCATCATTATCATTGTTAAACAACCAACATCATTGTCACTTCATTGCTTGTGTTGTTGCAATATCATTTATCATAACATTCAAATGAAGGTACCACAGTAGATTTACCTGAATGGACCATGACACGAAGGACGAACCCTGGCAAACATAAATTAAGTATTGGGTTAGTGTGATGCTGGATATAACACGCTTCATGCATTGTGTACGAAAAGATCACTTAAAGCAGTTGCCAGTTTGCAGTTATTTACTATTATTATCGATGGTAAAAGTAGGTGTCCCCTCTCTTATAATAATATGAACACTGATTAGAAGGGAAGGGAGTACTACAAAGCCATATTAGGTGGAGAGGCTACATACTTGGTAATTCCCCAGCCTACAGCGACTAGACACATGAAGAACGTGATAAGAAGGAGAACTGTGAACAGGTAGTTGGACCTGGCTCCCTGGTATGGTCTGTTGGATGGTTTGTTATTGTACATCAAACTGACCTGAATTTAAAACATCAATGTAATGTATTACTATTATACAAATCAGCAGGCCAGGGGTCAGGGAATCTAACCCATATCCTTCCAGATACCGGTTGAATGCTCTACCTCTACCTGACTGAGCTTCGGGGAGACTCATGATGAATGGTCATGATATTAGCATACATATAACTGATGGTATATTCAAACTATAAAAATACAATGCATAGTGGAACCTCTTGTAGGTGACCACCACCCTTATTGGTCAGGGGTCTGTCCAATAACACTGTAAGATAGTAATCTATGATCAAAATGTAACTTCTCCTTTAGGGTCTTTGAATTTTTGAGGAGAATTTGGATTTTGATAACAAGTTGCTTACACTGTTCTTCATGGACCCTTCAATTATAACGGTGTTTAAAAATAGGAAAAATGGGAATTTATAAATTGGTTGCTCAAGAGACGTTGTTTGGTCAATAAAGGAGGAATGTTACTGCAGCAGTGATGCACAATCTCCATGTGTACAGTATGTGACACTATTCAAAGGTTAGCTGAACACTTAGGGTGCGTTCGATTGACCTTATTCCGTAATAGGAATACTTGGAATAATACGGAATGTCCCTTCAATTGAGTCTGTTCCGATTCTGGAATAAGTGAAATATATTCTGGAATAATGACGTCATCCGTCTGCCCCAGAATCTGGAATTATTCCTATTCTGGAATAAGGTTAATCGAACGCACCCTTAGTGAAAGAGGAGAACAATAAGTGAGAATATCCACTAACCTTCTTCAAATAAAATGTTATAAGTAATTTAACTACACCCATAGCTGGAATGAGTGGGCTAAAAAATGTCCCAATCCTAAAAACAGGCAATAGAGTAAATTAATATGATCATTAATACCATCCTTTAATGATAACCTTCATTGAATAAAACTTATAAATACACAGTACTAACCAGATTAGACACTGGCCATACACCAAATCCAGAACGTTTTTGGGGATCTGAAACTCAGGCATGACATTCAGCTTTCTGAAGAGCTTGGTATGCTTGTGTAGGAGCCTACGACAATCAAATGAATGAGAATATGCTATTCTGTCAAGGGTGAAACTAAAGTGGAAGATCTTATAAACAACCACCCTTGTTGTCAGGTGAAGTGGTCACTTGCAAGAAGTGTACAATGTTAGGGGTAACGAATGGTCAAGGTGAGACTTTAAGAGACTCTGAGACAAGACATATTTTTTGCGAGCCCGAGATGTTTTTGTCACCGATTTATTCGAGACTCTGAGACAGCTTTTTGTGAAAAAACGATACTTCGAGACCCCCAAAATTTGACCGAACTTTTGCGAGACTCTGACTTTTTGTGGGACCATTCGACACCCCTAATGTTATTAAAACTGAGAAATTATGACAAAGAGAGACGGTTAACAATGATTTTGTGGTGGCTCAGAGAGGCTTATACTCCAACAAATAATATAATCTTACTTTCTGATTGTCTCCATGAAGGCTGTTGTCACTATAACAACAAACAGGTCAATCCAGATTAGCATGTACATCTGAGATGCTATCTCATTTTCCCAGCTCTGTTGAAGCAAAAAAATATTGAATTATTGTTAGCCTAGTTGAAAATGTAAAAGTAAATATTGTCAGTCGAACCTCCCATAAGCGACCACCCAAAAAGGTCAACCTTTGTGGCCGCTTACGAGAGGCAGTCACTTACGAGAGGTTCGAACTATAGTGATTTGACTTGGAACTGAACTTTTTGTATTTTGGAAAACTGGTTGCTTAGGAGAGGTGGTTGCTTATGAGAATGGTCGCAACCGGAGGTTCAACTGCACATATTAATAGTATAATTTTTGACTTGAATACAGAGTTGTGTGCACTCTGATTGGTCGACCGTCCAGTGATTATGAGACGATAATCAGTGGTCGAGCAGTGATTATGAGGTTCGCTTTTGAACAAACCAGATTAAGCAGAAGTAAAAAATAAAACGTTTCTAGTTATCTTGAATTTCTCACATGAAGCACCTGATCTGATAGAACCAGGCACTACAGCAGTGCTCTCACCAGTCAGCCACCCTTATACTTGCTAAATGTAACATAAATAGCAGCTGTAACTACAAACCTGTCTACAACAAAACTTTTGGTTGCCATCTGAACAGCGCTTTCCAACTTCAGCATAGAGGGTAATCATCAGAACAGCAACTGAGGCCAGCCTCAGTAATACAGTCCTAATAACAATCAAATCTAGAATTAAACTTAAGCTGTCATGTTGATCACACTGTCCTTGCATATTGTCCTGTTGTGTAAGGTCTCATTGAAGAGACAGCATGAGCATGATTCAAACAAAAACAAAACAAAAAATAACAAAATTATAGTTCAAAATGTTATTACCGGTATCAGTATGTGATAATATTGAAATGAACATTAAAAAAAAAAAGATTCAAACTAAGCTCATGCCATCCTGTTTGTGTTGTGAAAACATCTCATATACTGTACCTCCACAGGTTTAGAGCCACTTCAAACCTAGGACTCCAGTCTTCTGCTTGAGAGAGGATTTGAAAGAATGGTGGCAGGATCAAGTTTAGTGCAGTGATAGTAAGTGATGGAGCTGATCTGATTATGGTCTTTACAATATTTTTTTGGCCTTCTTGGTAACTCTACAAGAAAATGAGATTGTAGCACTTGTAATATAGTATCTTTACATTATTATTATTATTATTTATTACATGAATTCAAAGCAAATGTACACCTATTATGTTAGCAAATAAAAAGAAGCAAATAATTTGTTTGTTGCAATGCTTGTCTATCAAATCTTAATAAAGAATTAGCATTAAATAAATACAGCTTATTTGATGGCTTGACAGATAATACGAGCGGATATTTTTTCCGAGTTGCGTAGTATTTTTCTGAGCCCATAGGGGAAAAATACGAGCAATGAGTAAAATGTCCGCAAGTATTATCTGTCAAACCATTAAATAAGGGGTTTATTATTCCACAGTTGATTTTGTTTCTTTGTGTCCTGAAGTTTTTGAGCCATTTTTGCTATGTTTTTCGTGCCCGTGCGAGCTACTGTGTAATACGCTGGCATATTTTGCATGTTCTCTTGCCCTAATATGGAGAAATGACGCACAAGTGGAATAATACATGTAATACTGAGAAGTTACTAATAATATCCATGCTGGAACGACCTTCCAAAATAGAGCAATAATTGTTGCATTGTCAACTACAATGTACACCCACACACTCTAATATTACATTGATTGACATTGATCGCATTCTTTTGTTTTGCTCCAATCAACTTAAAGCGGGTTTAGCATGTTTGTAACAATGTTTGATACTTACAGGTGCTGTAGAGATTTCAACTGTTATATAGATAGCATAGATGGCACCACCCAGGAGACACATCACCAAGAATGAGATGAACATTCTTAAGGAGTAGAGTCGTACTTTCATGCCTGTGGTACGATTTTCAATTCTCTCTAGCCGTTCTTCTTCTGCTAATTCAGCCTTCAAAAACAGAAACATGTACAGGTTTAAAATGCTACAATTATATACACCTACTTCAATTAAGTTACCGTATTCACCGGCGTATAAGCCGCACTCGCAGATAAGCAGCACCACATTTGTATGTTGAATTTGCGCTATATAAATAAATGTTATTATTATTATGATAGAGTGGTCAAACCTACATTGATGTCCTGAAAGATGTTTTGTTTCTTCACATTGGCAGTATTTTCATCTTCAATACAAAAGTCCCATGCACCAAACACTTTGTTGCAGTATGAATAGAATGTACCTCCGCCTTCAATATAACTCTCTTCAAAACTCTTTGTTAAACTGAAAAGAAAATGAAATATTATTGTTAACATTAATAATTAAATTAATTAATTAATATTTTTATTTAAAATAATTAATTAATAATTAATTAATATAATGATATATTTTTGTTTAATATCTACAGTCATCTCTCTCTCTCTCTTTCTCTCTAGGCAACCACACATCTAAAATGGACACCTCTATAAGATGGACTCCTTTGTCTAGACTGTTGCTATAAATTTGCTCTCTCTAAAGCAGACAGCTCACTATAAAGCTGGACAATATACACTGTACAACAGGAAGCCCAGAAAGGAGAAACGATAGAGAGATTAATTACCTGCACAGGATACATTTGATTTCAGTCATGACCACAAATCAACCAATGAGAGTGTATACATGTACATACATGTATGTTATACAATGTATGTGAAAAACACACAGCTACATCATTCTAATAATGATATGAAAATACTGTAGTCATAAACCAACAAAGACTCACTTTTTAACCATAAGTAGAAGACTGACAAAAAAGTAGGTTTGCGCAGGCCTGGGCTCTACCAAAAAAGCAGATCGTTAAGCCAGGGGAAAGAAATCAATCAAAATAAATATATATCACATCATTGACAGCAAGAGCTTGCTTTGGAGGATAATTACTGTAAAACATTATGGTGGTATTGATCCACCCCTGCAAAATCACAAAAACTAAAAATCAGCAATAATATAACAATAGTTTTTGCTGTCACACAGGGTAGTATTGCTACTATGTATTTTATTATTATATTATATATACAGCTCTCTGGAAGAGCACAAATTGTGAAGAGACACTATTATCGTCATCAGTATGGGTCATTTTAAAAGTCTTTCTTTCACACTTTAATACATGACTGTACGTGTCAACTCTGCTGTTTTGCTTACCTGGCCTGTGATGAAGTCCACAATCAAACTATCTACACTTTTCTGTGGATTAAGAGCTTACTGTAAAAACATATGGTGGTATTGATCCATGTGATGGGTAACCAAATGTACAGGTATTGGTACTAAGAGCTGTGGTATTGTCATTGCTATCATATGTTGGTGGTTGATAGTGTGCTATAAGGGTAGGTACACCAGTAAGACCAAAGACAAGAACAAATAGAAACAAATTGAGAAACATCAGCCACTTGAGGAATAGGAAGTACGACACCACTCCATTACCAAAGTGACCTGAAATTCAGAAGAATCAATACTCATCTTATAGCATCCAGTAAAAACCTGTACTAACGGCAAGAGACCATAATACTAAGAGAGCAAATCGCGCGGCATGATGTTTGGGATATGCTTGTGGCGCTAAATCTATTTTTAGTAATCGGAAGGTGAGCACACTTGAGGATTCTGTTGTGTTTTGAATACAATTGTAGTTGTGTGTGTGCTACTGATGCCATCGATCAAGCGCACGCTGCAAAACCTTCCTGTTACAAAAAAAAGATTTAGCACCACGAGCATTGACCACACATCAGTACGAGATTCGCTCTCTTATGGTCTCTTGCTAACGGCCATCTCTCTGCAATGACCAGAGATTTTTGTCCTAGCCACAAGCTAGTCCCTACATGATTCCTCTCCACAGTGGCCACAAAACCATGTCCGGTAGTGGAGAGGTTTGGCTGGTTTATACATTGTTACATGTCTGATTGAGGATAGTGACCAGGAATTTCATTAATAATATTAGAACTCCAACTGAGTTACTTTCAAAATCAATGCCAATTACTTTTGTCATGATGAGTTCCATCTCCATGTTGATTGTACATTATTTATAATTATAATAATAATAACTTTATTTGAGTGTCAAACTATTCTAGCAGAGCACAAATGCTCCACTAATCGGGGACACAGTAGTACATGAATAGGTCAGGCCACACATGCCAGGAACTTTGTGCACTACTCTTAATCGAACAGTGGTGTGGGTTCTTTTTATGTCCCTCTGGTCACCTTCCTGCCGTGGCTTTACTCCAGTAGGTCAATCTGCCTATATTTACTTCAAATATTATTGAAACCCCTGAGTGAGTTAACTCTCACTGTTTCTAGATTTACATGTACATGATGGCAACACGTTTGTCGTTTTTTCTCATTCTATTTGATTTTCACAGTTGAACTGCTGTTTTTTCTTTTTTAGAGTACCTACCTTCAACTTGTTTTAAATGTCCTTTCCAAAGCTCAATGTCTTGAAAGAATTCTGTAATACTTGATATAAATCTGTGCCATCCCTAATAATGGGAGATTCAAAGATAAATATGACAGTCCAGTGGAATCTATAATACTAGCAGACAATGCCCTGTGGAAGTGAAAACCTATGCACGCAAAAAGGGGGTTCTGAGTTTAAACTCTACATTTATAACCTCCCATTAGAGGATGCCAGGATCTCAGGGGTGTCTGAATGACAAGGTTTGACTATGTGCTCCAATCAATCAATCAAAAAATAAAGATCTATAAAAAAAAAATTTTTAAATAAAAATAAATCGTTTCGTTCAAAAAATACAAAATGAACTATGATAAATCTATATAAAAATACAATAATTCAGATAATTATATTTAAGAGATACATGTATTGATGGGTTAATTGCACTGATGGCCATGTTGGTGGGATTAGGAACAATACATGTAGATAATTCAGTAATTATTGTTCTATGCACCAACATGGCTGCTATGCTTTTGTGATAGCATTCCCCTAGGAATGGTTGCAAATCAAGAATGCATACATGTATGGAAAGACACAACAGCATACCATGGATGTCTGAAGCTTGAAAGTTTTCCAGCAAGATATGTGTTTAACCTTTTGTACAGATCGTTGGTTCCTGAAATACAGAATATTTCATAACAGCATTTGAGTCAATATACCTTTTTCCCAGTAGACCTAAACTACACATGATTTTACACAGTACTACGTACATGCACTTCCTGAAACTTCATCCACAGGGGCTGGGCATACGCATATATCTGGGAAGACTCTTATCTTATTGCCCTCTAACCCCACCAGTAGTACATGTTGACAGTTCAAACTAAAACACTGTATTTTAACAATAGATATTGTTTGTAAAAAAAGTCAATATTTAACTAACTACAGGGTATCCAAAATAGTTGCTCTAAAATTTTAAGTACATGTATACAGTAACCTATTATCATAATTTATCTTATTTATCCGAACATGTATGTAGTCTTGGAAACACACTGATAACTATGACAAGCACTTGGCCACACAAAATGACACTACGAAATAATCAAGCCATAGAACTTTGAGTCAATGCGGTGCTAGCTTTGAAAATCCCGAGCACAATAACAAAATAAGAATTAAAAATGTGTAGCATGTGATCAATATTTTTGGGATCTATAAGTATTAAAATTGAATTATCATAATGCCATGGCTCAAACCAAGAAAAATATTCGATAATTAACAGACAAAAAGATCAAATATAAATGCTAAAAGGCTGCGAATGAGAATTTGTCAATGACTGATCGATCACCTCTTGTGTAAACATTGAACAAGACTAAGACTACCCCATGTTGACTTCACTTTGGATACCATTCTTGTTCTGGTAAAAATCTGTCAGGATATTAACTTGGTCCCTGCTGCGTATTTAAGCAATTTAAATCCTATAACAGCCTCTTTACATGATATTAAAATACCCCTGGGTAAGATTGTTGGCTGTTGGCCTGAGTGTTGGGTAAATATTGCTATATGTTTGGGCGCATAATCAACCACTATCACGAAATCGACAAATCCGAAAGCGCAATTTCCAAGATTAATCAGATTCGTCGTCCTTACATTTTGTCAGAGAAATTTCATTAATATTTAAAACTACATCAATGAAGAATGACATGAACTTCAAGTTTTAATAATAATGTAGTTATAGTTGAACTCAACTTTACTAGTAATATCGTATACGGTATGCCTGCAGGCTTGCATATAAAAAGTAGCAAACCAACAATTTAAGAATTTATCATTTAATCATCAGATGTTGAAAATGTGTTCATATCTTGTTTCTGAGGTTTGGAGTGGATCAAAAACTCACGAAATACTCCAAAATTTACAAGACATTTGTGACGGTTCAGTGGTTGTCAGATCAAGGAAAACCGACTGAACAATCACATCAACAGGAAAGGTCAGCGTGAGTCTTTACCTCATCTCTCTTTTTTGACACATCGGCGCAGGCATAGCTTTGACGCTTTCGACAGGTTCTAGGTCTTCTACTACTACGGGTACTTCGTTTTCCATCTCCTCCACTATTTGGACTGATCCTCTTCTTCTTGCAGAGCGTCTTCTGACTGTCCCATGACGAGTTCCCACAGCTCTGCTTGGGAGATGACGGCTGAGACTTTGTTGTGGTCCTTCATCTTCATCAGTCACAGCGTAAGGATCGACTAAGATGCACAAATAAACTCATATAAGACTCGACGTGTAAACATAGTAAACATAGAAATGTGGACTCAAGTTTCAAGTGTAGAAAAGTTTGTTAATAATTATCCAGAACTTTGTGCTCACCGCTGAATGGATCGTTACCGTTAGTAACATTTTGTAGCTCCATCGAGGGGTTTTCTTGATCGTGAATATCTTGCATTGGTTCAATCCTACTTTTCATAACTAGTAAATTCTCATCGTATTCGTTTCAGCTTGTCATATTGTTAATTTAAGGATCAGGAACATAATAAAGTATAAAAAGCAAGCACAATCACAAAATCAAACTAGCTTCTTCAGTTCACATGGACACTGAACAACCTTCGTCATCTTCATTTCTAACAGCGTCTGTGATTGGTTAATTACTTAACGGAATCTGAAAACCACGATGATTGGCTAGAAATAAAGACGTCAATTCAAGAAAGTAATCTTCGGACGTGTTTGTCGCCATGGATACGTACTAAACACAATATATAATAAAGTTAGATAATTGCGGGGAAAATTGGATCAGATATAGATTTTATGTAAAGTGAGTGCTGTGATCGTTGTAATGGAAAACTGTAAACCCCTTTTGCATGCTATAGCCGTGAGTTATCTGACCTCGTTTGTTGGTAATCAAAGCCAGATTCAACACTGGCCAAGTCAAGCGTAAACCACAAATATGCAAATGATGTTATTGAATTCATATACCAAACAGACACAAATCTTTCACTTGAACCACGTGATAAATTTATGACCATTAAAAACGTGTTTATATGATTTGACAAGAAATCTCAAACGACAAAGTTCACCTCGAACTAACCGGAAAATAAAAAGCTATGTCGACTATTCATTTCTAAGTTTAGACTCAAGCACGATTGTCGACCATCATTGGCCGGCGATGATCGTATTCTTGCAGCTGTTCAATATTGAAATCTTAGTTCTGTTGACCTCCTGCATTTCATAAGTTTTAATGGTACCACTTGCAATGTTAGGTTAGTTTCGAGCAAATAGAACATTTGATATCAGTGACGTCATATATATCCAGGAGTTATTAATCTGCGCGCAGTTTTTATTTATCGGGAGAAAACCTTTCAGCATCAGCTTTTAGAAATGGAAAATTATTGATTCTTATTTTTATGCTCGTTAGTCGGGCTCGGTTTTCTCAGTGAACTTTCATCGCTAGTGAATATACCATGGACCTAAGGCTTCTTTTCTGGGATCATTTGAAGACTTTGAAGATTATTGTGAGCTTTGTGCAGTGTGTGCGAGTGCTATAAATAAAAGTGCAGTGGAGTTGCAGCGCAGGTGACCAGGAGCACGAACAATGACGAATGTTTAGTCGGAAATTTAGTCGCTTTAATTTCTAGCAATCAGTACTGTTTGAGCATCAGTTTTGCTTACCATTACCCTGCTAGCAGAGTTTTCTCTTTGGTCGATGTTTTTGCATTAATCTTTTGCTGTATTGGCTTTTGCTTCTGTTTCTTGATCGAAACAGAAGCAAAAGCCAATACAGCAAAAGATTAATGCAAAAACATCGACCAAAGAGAAAACTCTGCTAGCAATAACAGAGAAAATATATCACTACTTTTTTGCTTCAACAAGATTTAAAGCTCTTGCTCGTCCACCAAGCTACTGGGTCCCTAATACATTTCCCGAACCGCGGGAAGAAGAGGAATCGTGGTTGTTATAGCAACGAGAGGTAGCAGTGCTGTATATTAAGAGGATATTTAGTTGAACATCGCGTAATATCCGCGAAAAGCGCCAAAAACGAGCGCTTTTGGAAATTTAGTTTGACTTTCGATTTTCGCTTTGGATTAACACTCTAATTTTCATTTTAACTAAGCACAAACTATTAAAAAGAAAGTAAATTGTCTGTTTAAAGCTGTTTTAGCGTTGTACAAAGCCATTTTCCTTTTGCTTTGTTTTAAATTTGAGCTAATTCAGGGGCAAAAGCCATACAGCAAAATATTAAATATACAGAAACTAGACCAAAGAGAAAGTTTTCAAATCAAATTTTCACTTTGGATTAACACTCTAATTTCACTTTTTTGCTTCAAAAACCATCCCAAATAGCTTGAACTCTTTGCTAAAGCAGTTTTCCCTTGTACAAAACGTACCGCTCCATGCTATTGGTTTTTGGCGCTCAATACGCGCGTTCGTAAAAAATCTCCTCTTAAACTGGCAAGTCAGGTGAAGGTATTTCTGAGCTTACATGCAAGAGAAGATATTGAATAATTTATTCATTTTCCATAAAAATACAACACAATAACCAACAAAAGGCATAGGTTCGACAGGCACTTCAACCTTTCAAATGGGTACTTTCAAACGTAACATCCAATACGACGATAAACTGTTCACAGTTGTCAAGAAACCATTACAAGGCGGACATACAAATGTACATTCAGTATCCAGAGCTGTAGTGGAGGTTGTAAAGATGCTACACTCGAAGTAGGACCGTTCAGCAGCGCGGCCCGCGAGCGCACAATTTTCCCGCCAAAACTCAGTGTAGTCCTTCTCAAATGGCTATCACAGAAGATCTTGGACCTTGACGTTTTTCCTGACTGCATTACTGTATCCTTCGTTAAATTTGAACCAAATAAGTTTAGCTGAATTATCTGCAGGAGGATTATTGGAGTTTGATCCTGAAAAACAGAAAGAGATTGCGTTATATTTTAATCTACAAGGTTCAGCCTCCATTTATAAAGAATCCGTTCAGTTTCTGTCAATCTTTTAAGGCCCAGACACATGATACAACTTTTCTTTAATTTTTCCTTCGATCTCATTAAAATCGATCACGTGACGCGATAGTGTCCGCTCTCGCGCGCGATATATTTTGCTAAGGAAGAAACAATTTGGTTGAATAATAAAGAGTCAAGAGACCTTGACCTCTTGAGACAATAGAGTAGTTCATATATCTCGGGCCTATGCTTATCTTATATAGGAGGATCCAGATTCCTCTAGGAAAAGTAACAGCAGAAGCCATGGATTAGCTTGCGTGGCGGCCCAAAGGGTAGGGATCGTAGGGGGATAGACTTTCCGAGTGTCCGTAGGTCCGGAGAGATCGACTTGTGGCAAGTCTAGTAGGGGGATTGAGCGACTGGAAGGGGGACTGACGCTCCCTTTGGGCCGCCACGCAGGCTAGCCATGGATGAACAGCGTCTAGAAAATAACGAAGTAAAACAAGAACTCTGACAAACTATCAAGAATGGAACTGCACCTTCAGTAGAACTTTTTTCCTTCTTCTGTTTAATTGGTTGGCCAAAGAAATCCAAAGCCACCTAATTATAACACAGAGAAGAATGGTTCTCATGAGTTAGTAAGAATTAACAATCATATGGTTGGAATTGCGTTTCTGTACCTTTTCTTTCACATGTTTAATAACGCGTGATTCTGGTTTGGCTGCCTTTTGTGCTTTTGGCGGGAAAGGAGTGACGGGTGTATTAGCACTGAGGAAAAAAAAAGACACTAGAGCAGGCTGGTTACTATTGATAGCAACGTAACTTGTGTAGTAAATCAAGGGATATAGCCCCCAGACCACCCCCCTGAGTATCTTAAGGTGCGGACACATGACGTACGCAATTAGTTGCTCGCAAAAATCGATTCCACTTCAACAATATTGCGTGCAATAGTTTGTAATAGTACATGTTTCCGCCAATGTTGCACGTAATGTTGCACCGTGTTGTCACATGACCGATCTAGTGCTCCTATTCCTCCTGCATAGACTGGAAAGCGCCGTCACAAACTCTGTCTCGAAGCCTTAGCAATGACGACCAAGTCTTATTGGATCGAGGGTCTCGTTTTCGCTGTTCTCCTGAGTTTATTATATGTTTGCATATAGTTTATTAGTTTTTAGTCCATGATGAATGTAGAGCTACTCTGTAGAAAAATCATCATTAAACCGTTATTATTATTATTATTATTATTATTATTATTATTATTATTATTATTATTATTATTATTGTGTGTGGAACTTGATCTTATCAAAGTTATTTTTACTATTATTTTGATTGGTTACTGGACATTATTATCAAAGTTATTATTTTTGATTATTGGTTTATTAGTTCAAAGTCGTGGAGAAGGATTATTATTGGTTCGCGAAATGAACCGTGGTACTTGTGGAACGTCATACTTGAGCGAATTACTTTTACTGCTCTTCTCATTTTCTCGAGGTCAATCTGACAAGAGACATCGAACAAGAGAATGAGTTTCAGGAAAACTACAAACAAAAAACTGAGAATAATAAGGTTTGTGAAGGTAATGGATAAGCAATAAGGGTATAAGAAAAAATATATATAATATATATATTTTAAATTAAAATGCTTTAATTATGGGACCGGAAAAAGGGTGTCAAGAAACCGCCAATTAGAGAACAATTGTGGTTCTCAGAATACCTCTCTGGCAATTAATTGCTTGGGCAATAATTAAGGGTATAAGAAAAAAATATATATAATATATATTTTTTAATTAAAATGCTTTCATTATGGGACCGGAAAAAGGGTGTCAAGAAACCGCCAATATAGAGAACAATTGTGGTTCTCAGAATACCTCTCTGGCAATTAATTGCTTGGGCAATAATTAAGGGTATAAGAAAAAATATATATAATAATTTTTTTTTTTATTAAAATGTTTTAATTATGGGACCGGAAAAAGGGTGTCAAGAAACCGCCAATATAGAGAACAATTGTGGTTCTCAGAATACCTCTCTGGCAATTAATTGCTTGGTGGCATAGGGCAGCTGCTTGTGTTGTGGGAGAGACGGGAATTTCACCACCTCTTCGATATTCCTAGAAAAAAGTCACAAACTCAGATGATTGACGTCACTGGGCTAAGTTGTTGAGATCTATTGATGATTGAACCACATTTACTACAGGTGCGTTTTTGTATTGACATATTCCTTCCATATCACTACCGTAGAAACAATGCAAAAGTAGCGACTCTCCGAAAGTCCAAAAGTAATGTATTTTCTCCCATCCCTTCAAATAAATTTCGTAAGTAGAGACCCCCCAACCCCACCCCCCCCCCCCCCCCCCCCCCCCCCCCCCCCCCCCCCGCAAAGTCAACACTATATTGACCGAGCAATATTGGGCTCCTGGTGAACAATAATCATGCAAATGAATCACAAGTCAAAAGCAGCGGTCCGAGCTGTTTGAACTCATATTCCCTCAAACAACAGAACAAAATGTGGATATTATTAAGATCTCACAGTAAGTTACGTATTCAGCTCGTAGGATAAATCTACCCCCAACAAGTAGCGACCCTTTCTAAAGTAACGACCCCCGAATGCAACGTATGGTGGAGGCTGGAAAACTGGAAGTAACGACCCTTGTTTCAATATACACATTGCTGCGGGCGCGTCCCGCAGGACGCACACAGGAAGCCCAACATTATCCATTTCTATACACAGGTGAACCCAATATATAAATGCGCGCGCGCTCTACCACAGGAAACCCAACAAAAAAAGACGCAAATATCATTTTATTGAATTATTTAGTAGCCTCAAAAGCAATGGTTGGGCTGCCTGTGGTATGCTTCGCTAGTTGACACCGAAAACGAAAAATAATGAAAATCAAAAGACCATGCAATTTCTTACTTTCATTATTTTTCGTTATTCTCTACTTTCTCATAGCACATTGCGCCTTGGGGGGGTGAGGGGGGGGGGGGGGGGGGGGGGGGGGGGGGGGGTTATACAAAAGAAAATGGGAGCTTTCCATGTAATTATGCAACACCGTTTTCTTTTGTATTAACCCCCAAGGCGCAATGTGCTATGAGAAAGTAGAGAATATATAAATTATAATGGTCTCTTGTGAAAATATTTTACAAGCGGAAGGTCAAAATAAACATGTTTGAGAGTAAAAGCCGAGATTGGGTTACCTGTGTGTCATGCGCAATACTTACGGGTCCAATACGTAGCTATATTGCCCTTCAAAGTTCCTTTCTTGATGGTACGTCACATTGTAAGCAATCATGGAGTCGATTAACTCAGCCATTTGCTGCTTCTCACGTGAACTAAATAACTGCATGTTGACCTTAAATAACAACGTAAATAATGCACTTCATTAATACATTTGACGTATGCGAACACCCTCTGTTGAAAGGAAAGGTAGTCGCTTATGGGAGGTGGTCGGTCGTGATCGCTTATGGGAGGTGTTCGGTCGTGATCGCTTATGGGAGGTGGTCGCTTATGGGAGGTGGTCGGTCGTGATCGCTTATGGGAGGTGGTCGGTCGTGGTCGCTTATGGGAGGTGGTCGGTCGTGATCGCTTATGGAAGGTGGTCGGTCGTGGTCATGCATACCGTATTGTATTCCATAGCATACACTACGCGGTTGTTGAGTACCTACCGGACGCATATTTGGGGTAATGATCTCAAGAAACAACGGAAACAAATCAAGGCAGGCGATACGCTGGTCCATGGCGCTGCGTATTTGAGGTGACGCCTCTGACTTCATTGTCGTTATCAGGCTCGACATTTTGACTTGTTTGATATAACACTGGCGAAAAACATTTAATAATTAATGGCGGAAAGGAAGGATGGAAGGAAGGAAGGAAGGGAAGGAAGGAAGGAAGGAAGGAAGGAAGGAAGGAAGGAAGGAAGGAAGGAAGGAAAGGAAGGAAGGAAGGGAAGGAAGGAAGGAAGGAAGGAAGGAAGGAAGGAAGTAAGGAAGGAAGGAAGGAAGGAAGGAAGGAAGGAAGGAAGGAAGGAAGGAAGGAAAACTCCACATTGGTTACACTTACCTCGTATTGACTGCTTGGATAGCTGAGTTTGGACGAAGATGGTGTCGCATAGAGTAGATGGAATGCTACGGACAAGAAAGGACTGTAACGACGTAGAGTGTATTGCTGGGACGCATTTACTTGCTGTTCTATAATGTCTGCAAACTCCAACCATTGTGTTCCCGAAACAAGCTAACAAAATCGCAGAACAATTAGATTTATTGGTGTCAGTTGAGAGACAATTTCGATTAACAAATAATAATAATAATACAAACAAAGAACACTTACTGCGTTCAGCCCTGAATCCTTGTACTTAATGTTGAGATAATTCTCAAACAAACCTAAGTAACACAATAGATGTTAATACAGTCCAACCTCTGCTAACTTGGTCTTCACCAAAGCAACCTCAAAACCAACGATACATCATCATCTTTGACCACAATAAACAAGATCTTTATAATCAGCTGCATCACAATCACCATCACCATCACCAGCGTCAATAGAGTCGCTTACCGGCGTGCTGTGCCGCATTGAATGAATTTGATCGGATGAGATGCATCTGCACGCTTTTTTATTGGTTCAGAAAGGAAGCCATTTGAGTGTCACGGTACCATAGGTTTCCCACTCATACGAAAACAACTCTATAAACATCATCACCATCATATTCATCATCACCATCATATTCATCATCACCATCATATTCATCATCACCACCATATTCATCATCACCATCATATTCATCATCACCATCATATTCATCATCACCATCATATTCATCATCACCATCATATTCATCATCACCATCATATTCATCATCACCATCATATTCATCATCGCCATCATATTCATCATCGCCATCATATTCATCATCACCATCATATATTCATCATCACCATCATATTCATCATCACCATCATATTCATCATCACCATCATATTCATCATCATATTCATCATATATTCATCATCACCATCATATTCATCATCACCATCATATTCATCATCACCATCATATTCATCATCACTATCATATTCATCATCACTATCATATTCATCACACCATCATATTCATCATCACTATCATATTCATCATATCATCATCACTATCATATTCATCATCACTATCATATTCATCATCACATCATATTCATCATCACTATCATATTCATCATCACCATCATATTCATCAGCACCATCATATTCATCACATCACCATCATATTCATCATCACCATCATATTCATCATCACCATCATATTCATCATCACCATCATATTCATCATCACCATCATATTCATCATCACCATCACCATCATATTCATCATCACCATCATATTCATCATCACTATCATATTCATCATCACCATCATATTCATCATCATATTCATCACCATCATATTCATCATCACCATCATATTCATCATCACCATCATATTCATCATCACCATCATATTCATCATCACTATCATATTCATCATCACTATCATATTCATCACCATCATATTCATCATCACTATCATATTCATCATATTCATCATCACTATCATATTCATCATCACTATCATATTCATCACCATCATATTCATCATCACTATCATATTCATCATCACCATCATATTCATCAGCACCATCATATTCATCACCATCATATTCATCATCACCATCATATTCATCATCACCATCATATTCATCATCACCATCATATTCATCATCACCATCATATTCATCATCACCATCATATTCATCATCATCATATTCATCACCATCATCATATTCATCACCATCATATTCATCATCACCATCATATTCATCATCACCATCATATTCATATTCATCATCACCATCATATTCATCATCATATTCATCACCATCATATTCATCATCACCATCATATTCATCATCACCATCATATTCATCATCACCATCATATTCATCATCACTATCATATTCATCATCACATCATATCATCATCACACCATCATATTCATCATCACCATCATATTCATCATCACCATCATATTCATCATCACCATCATATTCATCATCACCATCATATTCATCATCACCATCATATTCATCATCACCATCATATTCATCATCACTATCATATTCATCATCACCATCATATTCATCATCACTATCATATTCATCATCACTATCATATTCATCATCACCATCATATTCATCATCACCATCATATTCATCATCACCATCATATTCATCATCACCATCATATTCATCATCACCATCATATTCATCATCACCATCATATTCATCATCATCACCATCATATTCATCATCACCATCATATTCATCATCACCATCATATTCATCATCACCATCATATTCATCATCACTATCATATTCATCATCACTATCATATTCATCAGCACCATCATATTCATCATCACTATCATATTCATCATCACTATCATATTCATCACCATCATATTCATCATCACTATCATATTCATCATCACCATCATATTCATCAGCACCATCATATTCATCACCATCATATTCATCATCACCATCATATTCATCATCACCATCATATTCATCATCACTATCATATTCATCATCACCATCATATTCATCATCATATTCATCACCATCATATTCATCATCACCATCATATTCATCATCACCATCATCACTATCATATTCATCATCACTATCATATTCATCAGCACACATCATATTCATCATCACCATCATATCATATTCATCATCACTATCATATTCATCATCATCATATTCATCATCACTATCATATTCATCATCACCATCATTCATCAGCACCATCATATTCATCATCACCATCATATTCATCATCACCATCATATTCATCATCACCATCATATTCATCATCACCATCATATTCATCATCACCATCATATTCATCATCACTATCATATTCATCATCACTATCATATTCATCACCATCATATTCATCAGCACCATCATATTCATCAGCACCATCATATTCATCACCATCATATGCATCATCACCATCATATTCATCATCACCATCATATTCATCATCACCATCATATTCATCATCACCATCATATTCATCATCACCATCATATTCATCATCACTATCATATTCATCAGCACCATCATATTCATCATCACTATCATATTCATCATCACTATCATATTCATCACCATCATATTCATCATCACTATCATATTCATCATCACCATCATATTCATCATCACCATCATATTCATCATCACTATCATATTCATCAGCACCATCATATTCATCATCACTATCATATTCATCATCACTATCATATTCATCAGCACCATCATATTCATCACCATATTCATCATCACCATCATATTCATCATCACCATCATATTCATCATCACCATCATATTCATCATCACCATCATATTCATCAGCACCATCATATTCATCACCATCATATTCATCATCACCATCATATTCATCATCACCATCATATTCATCATCACCATCATATTCATCATCACCATCATATTCATCAGCACCATCATATTCATCACCATCATATTCATCATCACCATCATATTCATCAGCACCATCATATTCATCACCATCATCACCATCATATTCATCATCACCATCATATTCATCATCACCATCATATTCATCATCACCATCATATTCATCATCACTATCATATTCATCATCACCATCATATTCATCATCACCATCATATTCATCATCATATTCATCACCATCATATTCATCATCACCACATCATATTCATCATCACCATCATATTCATCATCACCATCATATTCATCATCACCATCATATTCATCATCACCATCATATTCATCATCACCATCATATTCATCAGCACCATCATATTCATCACCATCATATTCATCATCATCATATCATATCATCATCACCATCATATTCATCATCACCATCATATTCATCATCACCATCATATTCATCATCACCATCATATTCATCATCACTATCATATTCATCATCACCATCATATTCATCATCATACTCATCACCATCATATTCATCATCACCATCATATTCATCATCACCATCATATTCATCATCACCATCATATTCATCATCACTATCATATTCATCATCACTATCATATTCATCAGCACCATCATATTCATCATCACTATCATATTCATCATCACTATCATATTCATCATCACATATATCATATTCATCACCATCATATTCATCATCACTATCATATTCATCATCACTATCATATTCATCAGCACCATCATATTCATCACCATCATATTCATCATCACCATCATATTCATCATCACCATCATATTCATCATCACCATCATATTCATCACCATCATATTCATCATCACCATCATATTCATCATCACCATCATATTCATCATCGCCATCATATTCATCATCACCATCATATTCATCATCAAATTATTATTATTGTATTTTTCAAATTGGTCATTATGAATACATAGTTGTAACATTGTCATACCTTGTGCAAGTTTATCAAACTGACCACAAGCGCTTGCAGATCGTAGGGTGTTATGAAATCTAGTAGTAAGTGGTGAGACGCTCTTTTCTGGGAGCCCAGTCTCTCCGTAAATTCCCAAAGAATTTAAAAATTCTCTGCTCTCATTTGCTTGGCGCATGTTGTCCTTAAAACCTGCAAAACGCTTCTTCTTGGCTTTAGGAAGCTGGAAAATCTCTTGCATTATGGTGAACAGATTCTTGTGGAGATCTTTTTGTCCAACATCATTGGTTTGTACGTGGTGCATGGAAAGACAGCCATGTCGTCTGTGGACAAACTACAACAATCAAGGGATAGATGGAATTGTTATGAGAATAGGGACCCCATGACAGGAGGGTTACTACAAACATGACTTGTTAAATTACTTTTTTGCCATACTTTTATAGAAGCAGCAGTGATCGTTTTTATGGTGTTTTTAAATTAAATAAATTAAATAAATTAAATAAATTAAATAAATTAAATAAATTAAATAAATTAAATAAATTAAATAAATTAAATAAATTAAATAAATTAAATAAATTAAATAAATTAAATAAATTAAATAAATTAAATAAATTAAATAAATTAAATAAATTAAATAAATTAAAATTAATTAAAATTAATAAATAAATACGATTTAACTCCGTGTGCATGACTACCTGGAGAGTATTCAGACAAGAACGAATATCGTTGTCTGCTTTGTCGCACAGCGCTAACAATGTTGTCATGTCCGTTTTTATTCCTTCTCGCCTGGAGATCTGTAAAGTTTGAATTCACCACTGATTACATGTCGATCAACACACTCATCGCAGCCATCATTTTATTCATTCATTCACTCTTTCATGCATTCCTTTTCAGAAAAGACCGTTCTATCTTATCCTGAGAAACCATCCATCGATTCCTTCATTTACCCATCCATCTATTCATTCTTCATTTACCCATCTATCCATTCATTCTTTATTTACCCATCTATCCATCCATTTCTTCATTTATCCATCTATTTCTTCATTTACCCATCTATCCATCCATTTCTTCATTTACCCATCTATCCATTCATTTTTCATTTACCCATCTATCCATCCATTTCTTTCATTTACCCATCTATCCATCCATTTCTTCATTTATCTATCCATCCATTTCTTCATTTACCCATCTATCCATCCATTTCCATTTCTTCATTTACCCATCTATCCATCCATTTCTTCATTTACCCATCTATCCATCCATTTCTTCATTTACCCATCTATCCATCCATTTCTTCATTTACCCATCTATCCATCCATTTCTTCATTAACCCATCTATCCATCCATTTCTTCATTTACCCATCTATCCATCCATTTCTTCATTTACCCATCTATCCATCCATTTCTTCATTTACCCATCTATCCATCCATTTCTTCATTTACCCATCTATCCATCCATTTCTTCATTAACCCATCTATCCATCCATTTCTTCATTTACCCATCTATCCATCCATTTCTTCATTTACCCATCTATCCATCCATTTCTTCATTAACCCATCTATCCACCCATTTCTTCATTTACCCATCTATCCATCCATTTCTTCATTTACCCATCTATCCATCCATTTCTTCATTTACCCATCTATCCATCCATTTCTTCATTTACCCATCTATCCATCCATTTCTTCATTAACCCATCTATCCATCCATTTCTTCATTTACCCATCTATCCATCCATTTCTTCATTGATTCATTTACCAGTTTTCACTATTTCCATCAATGTAACAATCCATCTGTCTACCTGATTCCCCCCAATCCGTGTACCTCATTTAGACGCGTCGAAAGTCGTCCTGGTATCGTTTTAGGGAAGACAGCAACAAGAGCCTGCTGGCGGAGCTGACGAAGGGAGGGAACAAACCTGCAACAACAAAGTTATTGACTTATAGCCAAACACTTCTCTAATACTGAAACACAACTGATGAAAATAAGAATGCTAAGTTTTGTGTTGTTACATGGTGGCTACAGAAAACTACTCACTGGTCATTGCAAATGCAAATGATTGGTCTTGAAAGTGTCTGCACTTTCTTTCTCTTGGTTTTCTTAGCTCCATCTAAAATAGATACTATGAACCATTACTTCACACACTAAAAAAGCTCCACAGTCTATCGGAAAAGTATCCATCTTCTATAAACACCTTTAACATATATTGAGGGTTTCATGACACTTGTTGAAAGTATTTTTAAAAAGTACTGTTGAACATCTACAAAGAAATCTTCTCGCATTACAGTTATTCATTATTCACGAAGATCGTAACGCGAGAACATGTCCTCTGGCACCAAGGGTAACTCCCCTCCCTCCCTCCCTCTCTCACCCTCCCCTCTCTCACCCTCCCCATAAATAAAGGAAGTCCATCTGCAATTTAAGTGATATTGACATGTACTGAAATGTACCTGAGTCTTTCTTCTTGATGAATGACAGCAATACATTGATAGCAGCCTATATAAACACGAATATATGCATCAATGTCATAGATTATGGTACAAAGATGGAATTACTTACCACAGGTGCCCCATCAATCTCATCAATCACCAAGCAGTTTGGTCTTTCATTAGAACCAAGTACTGACTTCATTTGGGTGGCCATCTCAATCTTTTGCTTAAACACATCGGCTGTCCGATCATCACTAACAGACAACATAATTTAATTGTAAGTATACCATACATATAGTGACATTGGTACTTCAAAGGCACATGAGTGACCTCATGACCAAGGGATCAAAGTTAAAGCTACATTTAGTGCTGTATGAGTAGGTATTGCGTCAACTGAAGTAGGGCTAACAAGGCACTTATTTTGCAGAAAGTTTTGCATTTTATCTGAGAGTAAGCTTCTGTTGAATGAGACTGCATGCAGATGACTTGTGACAACAATTTAGTCCATCTGTGCAACGACATTACTGTGCCATATCAGTGCCGTGCCGGTATTCTCACCTTGCATTCATTTCCACTACGTTGTATCCAGCATGCCTTGCAATGACATGTGCCAGAGTAGTTTTTCCAAGGCCTGGCGGGCCGCAAAGTAGAGCAACCTACCAAAGGATATTGATTCACATGTAAGAAACATTTAAAAGGTAGTATATCACAACTACTCAAGTCATATACACCAGCTATTCCAAATATTGTTGTCCCGGCCGAAAGCAATAAGCAAGAAGCTGACGACAGCAAAGGACTTTGGGAATCTCCTAATTAATTAATTTATCCGTGGTACTTGAGAAGTTATCCCTATGAGCATCGAATAGCAATCATTTGGAACTATTCGGCCATTTGAAAATGCATGTTGTCAAAATGTCTATGGATGAATAAATGAATAAGGAGAAAGTCCCAATGCCCTTTGTGGTCGTCAGCTTCTTGCTTGTTGCTTTCGGCGCGGACAATGATTTTTGGAATAGGTGTATATCATACGTGATTTCAATGTATACGTGATTTCAATGTATACGTGATTTCAATGTATACGTGATTTCAATGTATACGTGATTTCAATGTATACGTGATTTCAATGTATACGTGATTTAAATGCTACCTTGTGTACAGGATGTCCATTTGAATCAACCTCCTGAAATGAATAATATAGTTATCAGTTAATAAGGACACTCAATATGGGTTATGAGAAAACAAATCACAATACTCCAGTCTCAAATTGATTCAAGAGACTCACGTTGGAGAATAATCTGTGAAATTATAAAAATGTTTCTATTGTCAACACGTTTTTGCATTTGCATTGGCATTTGTGAATAATTTACACCGACTATTTAGCTAAATTAGTGTTCTCCCTGTATGATGTGATGTCTACTGACTATTTAACTATTTAGACTACGAGTTCGAGGTTTCTATGAGGCAATAGTCAATGAGGCGTGTAGCGCCGAGTTGACTAGATCCTCGTGGAAAACGAGAACGAGTAGACTAATTATTTTAGCATAAACCATCCAGTAGGTCAGTAGAAAATGACAGAAACAAGCAACAGACAATAATTTGTCAAGAAACTCCTCCAAAACATTAGCAAAACTCAACGATGAAGCCGCCATTTTGTTTGTTTACATCTACTCGGGGTCTATGAGCTGATAGACCACTAGTAGCGAACCAATCAGATAGCAGGATTTGCGATAGACCACTGGATGGTTTATGCTAAATTGATAATAAGCTAGTTGCTATAGCTATGACAGCCCTGTAAGGGGCAAGTGGTTTCCCTACTTACAATCCATTCTTCACTCTCAATTCCTCCTTTTCTAAATTTTTTGTTTCCTTTGCCATACTGATTGGACTTTTCTTTCTCATCTTCCTTGGTTTGTTTTGCACTCGTTGACTTGCCAACACCTTTGTTCTGCTTGTTGAAAACAACTTTGTCCCATAGTTTCAGCCACTTCAGTAGTGTCCTATTGATTGCCTAGAGTGAAAGTATTGCCATAGATGAATACTCCACATAAAATTACCTTGAAGCTAACAGTTACATTACAAGTGCACATATCTTATTATACCAACTGCAGCCTTCAAAAACACCTCTCTGGCGAGGACTTGCAAAGGATCGTATAAAAGCTGTTCCTATATCCATCCCTTTCCTATCCATCCCTCTCCTATCCATCCCTCTCCTATCCATCCCTCTCCTATCCATCCCTCTCCTATCCATCCCATCCCCAGCCCTGTTCTCAGGAGAAGCAGATGACTGGCAAAATTCCACCATTTGTCACGATGAAAGTTAAGGCACCTGTCCTGGCTGGCTATAAAATTTGCCTTTGTGTGTCAACTTCTACAAAAATGTGCTGCAGATCAAAGTTTTTGGTCGGCTGCTAAATATGAGCTGCTAAATCTCTATTGAGAATCCTCAGGGATAAGGTGTTATGCACAGTACATTATACAAAATACTGTCATTTTCAAAGCTTACATCATCACTCAAGAGTTCTGTAAAGAGTTTTGGAGAATATTTTTCAACCCAAAGAACATGCTCATGAAATCGTCTTTCATGGTTCATGCGGTCGTCACTAGTATCCATGCAATCAGTGTCTTCTGATCCATTTTGTAGTGCCCTGCAAACAAAGACAAGAAAAGTTGGAAGATCATTCAGAGGTTCACGCAGTCATTTCTCATTTCTCTTGAGAGAAATTCAAGATTTTGAGATCTGGGTAAATCTTTTAGCAGCTATCTCTCAGCAACTGTCGCGACCATTACCGGTAAATTACCACCCCTTATTTCCTATTTCACTTTGTACCTTCTCAAGGAAGCAGTTATTCTGTCAGATTCTTCAGTTAATTTTCTTCTTCTCTGAAATATCAAACATTTTGGGAAAGTTTACATTTTAAAATTGCCACCAATTGCATTTAACAACTGAAATGAAAAGTCATTTTGAAAAGTCACTTTTGAAAAGTCACTTTTGAAAAGTCACTTTTGAAAAGTCACTTTTGAAAAGTCACTTTTGAAAAGTCACTTTTGAAAAGTCACTTTTGAAAAGTCACTTTTGAAAGTCACTTTTGAAAGTCACTTCTGTCTTGAGCAGTCACATGGTAATACAAACAAGAGTACATACAGTCATTTTCAAAAATTCTGGCCGCCACGATATATCAATATATCAATATATCGGGTGCATTATGGGTAATTAAATAATCGAAAATTCCCCTTAAAGCGGGCTTTATAGCCAGCAAAGTTGGTAGAAATATTTAGCATAATGTTTATTTTAGTCTTACGTTTGTTGTTTGTAAATTTTGCTTCATTTAATAGTATTAGTGATGCACCCGATATATTGATATATTGATATATCGTGGCGGCCAGAATTTTTGCAAATGACTGTATATATAAGTGTACATGTTGTACAAATCTTACTTCCTCATCCACATGTTGCCTTATGACATTAAATGGCACCTGGAGTAGCTGTAGAGAGCTGTGTCTCATTTGTGATGGCTTTGAAGATTGCTATGACGTGCAACAGAAACTCAAATTATTGTTTGGTTTTCAGTGCACTGAAGTGCTATTGCTATGGTAACCTTATATACAATGCTTTTATATAATTGCATTCATATTATCTTTCATACAATGGCATCATCTTTCATATATATGTCAATGTGTCAGTCATTTAACTCGGGGGTTTGGGAGAAGTCTCGAGCTCTGTGCAAAATCTTGCCTGCGGCTCAGTTTTACACATGTATCAAGCTATGCAAACACGGAAAACGTTTTATAAAATAAATACAACTGTAACGTCATTACCATGTTTGCATAGCCTACACGGGTAACATCCAATCAGATCAAAGTTGAGATTTTTGAATGTATTTTATAAGAAACTAGACGCTCTTCTAGCGTGAAGTCGGGCTTCTAAATGAAATGTAACCTATTTGAACTAAATATAGATATCTTATAGTGCGATTGAAACAGTTTTTGGTTGCTCGTCGTTGCGTGACTCGAGCTCGATAGAACATGCTTTCCTTGCAATTTTAGTACTGCGAACTTTACAGTATATCAGTAAAAACGTTAATAGCCCGGCTTCACGCTCTAGAGCATCCTGTTTCAATCTAAATTTAGACTTAGACGACAAAAGACTTATATGTTGGCCCCTTGACCTCCGGTGCTTTCCCTGATTGGTTTGTGCTTTCTAATCTTTCTTGGCCAGACTTCATGTCTCCTTCGGCCGGCACAGGGCGCATGCGCTGGATTTGAGGTCGACGACGACGACAAAGAACGCTTCTCATTTTTAGAGTCGGAGCTTCCACAGGAAGCCCGACTAATGATGTTGGCTTGCCTATTTTGACTTCTACAAACATTTTGTCATTATTGGGCCAGCTGTTTAAGAACCCTGTATGCTGTACGTATTATGGTTATTTATAAAGGGAATAATAATAGCTAAATATACATGATACATTTGTACCTTTTCTTTTGGATCATCCTTAATACACAAATACAATCTCTGTCCATCTGTCTGAGTAACTGTTATAGATTCTTTGCCCATAGGTGGTCGTGTAAAAGCCCTGTGCTCACTTGATTGTCCTGATGTTGTAACACTACGTAATGGTGAATGTTCATTCTTGGACAAATGAATTGCATTCTTTTGAAGTGGTGAAACTGTTTTATTATATTTTTTTATGTCGGTTAAAATGGGAGATGTGTTGCCATTTAGATCATGAAAATCTTTTGTGCCTGGACTAGTGTGTCTTGACTTCTTCTTGCGAGGCCCTGTATTAATTAATACATGAAGCAATGGTGAGTACATTTGTACGTATTTTATATATTTGCACATGTAAAATTCCCATTTATCAAATTACTCCAGTTTAGAGTTGATTCAGACACCCCTGTGCTCTAATTAATGAATGGTCAATGCTTACTGTGCATCCATCAAGTTATGGAGCACGCGAGAATTTGGGAGAGCACGAGAGAAGCGTAAGAGTTGCTTGAGGCGTAATTCAAATAAAACAATTTTATTTTGTGATTGATTTCAGAGCGTGAGCTATGGCGATGATGTGAGCGTGTGTCCATAGCAGTAGCGTGTGTCCGTGGCCTTATGGACACATGCTAACCAACCAATCAGAGCGCACATTATATCATACCTATGTTATAATAATAATAATGTCTACTCATTTACTCAGGGTTTGCCTCGAGTCAGAGAATAACCAGTGGAAGTATAAAATGCTTCTATTGTCCAATGTCAACATTTCTTTGAGATCTCACCAACTGATATCTGTGAATAATTTACACTGACTCAAGGGTAAACCTGAGTCTCTTGTCAAGGAGTATAGCAGTGTTGATACGACTACTTTAAATTCACTACTAGCGCAACCATCAAATACATGTACCATAAAATAATGCTCGAAGTAGCACTGGATCTCAATTCTGTTAAAAGCATCTTAACTATAACTGACCTAAAATGTCCATATCTAAATCTGGTGATGTCTTCATGTTGTCATCATCATCATCATCATCATCATCTGATATTGTCCCGTACGTGTCATCATTCGGTCGTTTCTTTGATGCAGTGTCTTGTTCAGAGGTCTTGACATTGTCATGTGTAACTGGTTGTAAAGGTTGTTCAGGTTGATCAGTGAATTTCAAGGATTTCCTAGAAGTAGGGCCAGCTATGGGAATGAAGGCATCAAGAGAAAAAGAAAAGGATGAACGTATATTAAAGTTATAAACACTTTGGCTTACAGTAAGATTGAATAAACAAACTATTATATACGTTACCTCCACCGATGTCATTCATAGCTTCAAGTTCATCAGCATAGCGGTCTTCATAATCTTCTTCGTCACCAGGATAGCATAACTCGTCCCATTC
The DNA here is from genome assembly GCA_033675265.1 of Actinostola sp. cb2023. Classification (NCBI taxonomy): domain Eukaryota; kingdom Metazoa; phylum Cnidaria; class Anthozoa; order Actiniaria; family Actinostolidae; genus Actinostola; species Actinostola sp. cb2023. The sequence continues at coordinate 43,914 of JAUJYZ010000004.1, read as the reverse complement.
ATCCATCTTGGAGTTTGGTAGATTCTGCTCAACACAACGCGTTCAAAGAGCGAAGGAGTCGATTATTTTTACGACAGACGACCAGAATCACCACCCTGAGTTAATGAAAGTCCCTGACATCAATTTGAAATCCTTATAGAATTATAAATAACCAGAATAATTTGTTTATGAAGGAAAGATCCACAAATACAGCGAATTCTTCCGCCATGTTGCAAAATTTCCCGCCAAACGTGTAAACACTCGTCACGTGATAGATTTCTCACTTCCGTGTGAAATTCGGAGAGCTATCGGAGAGACATCGGCTGAAGTTTTGAAAAGTCACAATGATCGGATATAATGGTAAAATATAGCCCTTTGAAGTTGCTCATAATACACAGCAAACCGCTATATAAGTTATAATTTACGTTTCTAGCTATTTTCGACTTCTCGGGGTTGACTAATACTGTATACCTTATATTCAGCTTGAAAGAATCAAATCAGTATATCAATCTTCACGATCCGGCCGTACGTATAAACTCAGTGCGGTCCCAGCCAGATTTGACGACGTCTTTAAAAATATATTTCCTTCGATTCCTGTTAAAACTATATAATACATATGGTTCAAACAGACTGTAAATTTATTCTAATTTTCTTCTAGACTCAAATATTTTTTCAACTTACTTTATGCGCGCAAAGCATCATGGGATCGAACGCAAGCCGAAATACGGCAAAATTTTAACATAAATGGTGTTTGCTATATAGGCACAAACAAACAAACAAACAAACAAATTAAATTCAGGCCCCGGTTGCACCGGCACGATCGAAAGGTGAATAGCGCTATCCACCGGATAAGTCAGTCTTATCCAACGGATAAAACTGATGCAGTTATCCAATAACTTTTATCCGTTGCCAAGACTTATCCGGGGGCCTGGTGACACGCCTTGGATGTGTAAGCAGCGTGACACATTGCTCATGGCAATTCAGTGTACCAATCTTGCATGGTCATTCGTGTATTTATTATTATCATTTCTCAAGTATGGGACGGACATGAAAGCGAGGCTAAACCTATTTTATTTTGCTGTTCGCACAGATTGTGCTCGAAATGCAAGAAACTTCACACATCTAAATAACTTTAGGAGTTTCAACTTTTGAGCAGGAGCCCATAAGTAGGAGCCTCCATCTGGGATATATTCGTGAGAATATAGAACACCAGTTTTGCCGCGAAATTTTAACACCAGGGATTTTTGATTTCGGCTTTGTTACGGAGTTTCTAGCTTTTGGCTTGGTAGGTTTACTATTTGATGTTTTTTTAGTTCCTTGAGAAACAGAACACGAACTTGAAGACTCTTGGTCACTTTCCGATGAAGTACTAAACTCTGCAAAAGAGTCACTGTAACTATCACTATCATTTTCGCTCTCTTCACTTTCAGTTTCTTCAATTTCGCCAATTTCTTCGTCCGCCACTTTGTTCATATATCACAAATAAACACAAATCATCTACCTCATTGATGCTGATTGGCTCTGTTTAATTCCCATGGGGGATTCCTATTGATTGATGATTAGTTCGCGGGAAAAGGTGTTCTAAAAATAGCCTGATCCGGTCACAGGTCGTCTCACAAACCCAGTACGGTAAATGGAGGCTCGGGCTCCTGCTTTTGAGATAATAATATCGTGATAAAGTGATCACGTGACCTCTTACGTCACTCGTGTCTCCCTTGGGAATTTGAATTAAAATGGGGTGATGGGTATTTTATGTATGGAAAAAGTTATGACACTTTTTCGCTTGTCTAGTGGAGAGGTATAAGAATCTGCCCTCACACCTGAACAACTAATGCTCATTGAGGAGATATTTTACAAAATAGGTCACGTGACCTGGAGGGTTAATCATATTGATGCAAATATCTCATCAATGAGCATTAGTTGTTCAGGTGTGAGGGCAGATTGTTATACCTCTCCCCTAGACAAACGACAAAGTGGCATAACTTCTTCCATACATAAAATACCCATCACCCCATTTTAATTCAAAGTTTCGAAGGACACAGGAGTGACGTAAGAGGTCACGTGATCACTTTATCACCTATCTTATCATCTTAAAAGTTGAAACCGGTGAAGTTATGTAGCTGTGCGAAGTTTTATGAATTTCGACCAAAATTTGTGCGAACAGCAAAATATATTAGTTTAGCATCGTTTTCTCGTCTGTCCCAGGCCTTAACGTACTAGAGTTATTGATTGTAAATTCATGAAGTTAATTTGATACAAAGTACAACGACAATATATAAAGACATCAGGAGCCCATACTTTATGTTATGTTATGTTTGTATTTCAATAAAGTTGTTATACACCTATTCCAAATATTGTTGTCCAGGATGAAAGCAACAAGCAACTGAAGCTGACGACCTCAAAGGACTTTGGGAATGGCTCCTATTTAATTTATCCGTGGAACTTGAGAAGTTGTCCCTACGATCGTTGAATGAGCATTCATTTGGAACCATTCGGCCATTTGAAAATGCATGTTGTCAAAATGTCTACGGATGAATAAATGAATAAGGAGAAAGTCCCAATGCCCTTTGCGGTCGTCAGCTTCTTGCTTGTTGCTTACGGCCTTAGTTGGTTATAGTGCGCGGCCTTCTAAGCGAGAGGTGCCCGGTTCGATTCTTCATGACCTCACATCTTTGTTTCGACTTCCCTCTAATTCATGTAGCTCAGTGTAGCTTTAATACCCGTAAGACAGAGCACTGATGGAGCTGGAGAGAGGGGGTACAACTGCTCACCTTCGAGCGCTTTATACATGAGCCCCTGGCTCGGGAGATTGGGCAACCACTCCCCGCGTTATCGAAGTAAAATAACTACCTTTACCAATTATTATGTTAGATCACCGAATGTGAATATAACAACTGCAGGTTATACACAGTATACGCAGGCCGCAAAGGCGTATGGGTAGCTACGCCCCTGTTATATCAGGGTGTCACTTTTTCGAAAATTCACGACTCAAAAGAATCATCTAAGCCATTTCACGCACGTTTTTCTTGCAAATTCACGGATCACGGTTTTATCTTTTGTTTATAAAGTGTTTTTCACGATTCACGGGCCATTTTTGGGCCAAATCACGCGTCACGTGTAACCCCTTTGTTACCCTGTTATATGGTAGCTTGAGTTTTGTAGCTTGAGCATGTTGAACACTGATTAAACCTTAACCTACTATTTACAACACTCAATCATCTCAGCTTCTTTTATTTACAAATTTAGTTCACAACAAGTTCACCGACTCACTCTACCCCACTCCGTATTTAGTTATCTACCGCGTTACGTCATGGCTGAAAGGCAAACTTGAACACACGAGGGGACAACGCAGGGACAACTATGTGATATTGCCCCTGCTGCACCGGGAGCGTGATACTGCCCCTACTACACGTCACCGCTAACCCGCTAGCGTCTGCTCGTTTTGAACGGAGCGCTAGCGTGATTTTGTACATGTTGAGTACTACAACTGAATACAGTGAACTCTCTCTAAGACGGACACCCTCGGGACCACCACCAACTGTCCGTCTTAGAGAGGTGTCCGTCTTATGGAGAGTTATGTAATTTGACACCTTTAACTAAAGCAAGATAGAGGTACAAATCAAAGCGTGCAATTCTATTAAAAGTAGTTTATACATTTACTGTATGACACGCTATACGTGATCTGTTTGTTTTCTGTCATTGCCTTTAGTATCAAACATCTGGCTAGTGTCCGTCTTACAGGGAGTTTTTTGACCTATTTTTAACCAAAATTAATTTAAAAAGTGTCCGTTGTCCGTCTTAGAGAGGTGTCCGTCTTATAGAGGGTTTAGACAATGTTAGATAGAGTGAAAGTACGGGTTTTCGGCAGGGACCAGCAAATGGTGTCCGTTATAGAGAGGTGTCTATCTTATTGAGGTGTCCGTTAGGAGAGAGTTCACTGTAGACCTTTTTACCGAGTATAACGCCGGCCATTTTGGATTCTATTGTTTTAGCTAATACCCGTTATGGGATGCTCAGGGTGCAAATGATCCAAAAACTGTACAGTGTGGAGTCGCGTCAATATATTATTTTTCTATTTCACTCTAACCATAGTGTTGTATGACTTACTATCTACATGTGTTGTGTATTGTTGTAGTTGTATAATTTTGTACAAATTCATTGCCTTAAATTAGGTTTTCGTAGTTTTTCATGGCCAAATGGTTACTAGCTTGCACCCTGGGCATCCCATAATTCAATATGGCCGCCGTATCGGTAAACATGTCTATTCCATGCAGCAACCGGAACCTTGCGATGGGGATTAAATTTTGGATTTTCTTTTACAATGATTATTTCCAGAAGTTCTGGAACCGACACTCGAAAGGGTCCCGCGATAACCTGTGTAGCGAACTTTAAGGATCTACTCCTCCAACCAGTTCATAAAATACCTCCACATCACTGGGAATAAAACTGGTCTTCCCAGTGTAAAAGGTACAGACAGGTTTAGCAGAACATGTGCAATTCGGCGGCTGTTCATAGGATGCGCATCTGGTGTACGACATAGTAGGACCAGGGTAAAGGACTAAGTCGAAGCCATGGCCAAACGCAGGACCAAAGCGTGCACAGTGGTAGGCTGCAATTGCATTTCGAGGCTTGATTTTGAATTTATAGGGCTTGAAACCATAAACGTTGTAAAGGGAGAACAAGAATGCATGGTCACTCGTAACAGAGGGGCAATTCTTCTTGTATGCTAAATGTAAAGAGAATAGAAAATATCATTTATGTAGAGAGACACGGTGCATCATTGTAATACTGCCGATAACACGCACGACTTTAGCGTGTCCACCTTTTGTTGCAGCGCGCAATGTTACAGAAGTATAGCCTGATCGCACTGTACTTCAACAAACTCGGCTCGGTTACAACAATTGCAGCGCGGTACTGAACACGCTGTACCGCCAGCACTGGATATTGCGAGGGAAAGAGAAAAGCGATCGTAGAACGTATACGAACAAACATAAAGTCTACACAATTCTTACATTTCCATGACACATCAATATATCCGCCAAAAATAAAATCGTCTACTCGAACTATTGTTACTGTCGGGCCTTTTGAGTCGCACAGTAAATGGAATGCAGTTTGGTTGAAGCCAGGCGCACCGGAATGGAAGCACCTTTTCCACGTCCGTTCCTTTCCAAGGTAATCTTGAATGGCTTTCAAATAACGGGGATTATGGCGGCTTTGAAGAATAACTGACGATTCCAATTCATCTACAAAAACAACAACAGAAATTATAGCGAAAATTTTGCAAGTAAAACAGCGAAAATATAATCATTAATAGCACATAATTTGTGCCGTTTCCAGGGCCGTACACAGCACATTGTCAGGGGGGACAGTTGCCCCCCGAGCAAAGCGAAAAACATACCAAAGATTAAAAGAACTGTACTATTTATTTATTCATTTTGTTGTTAACTGACGTACTGCCCCCCCTGACTTTTGGGTTATGTACGGCCCTGGTTTCCAACCGTCTAACGTCATCATACTGAGTGTGCATTTCAGAAGTCGTACAATGAGACTCTTACAGAAAAGTATAATGCGCAGAAGAGAAAATTGCAGTAACGCAGAGGTATCTGTGCATTTCTTTTTTGAAGAGCTCTGTATATGAGTACAAACACTAACATGTTACTGTGGCCGTTAGTACGTACTATTCAGTAGTGCAAAACGTTGCGCGGTTTTGTATTTGTACTCTAGTAACACGAACTTAAATTACTAACATAAAACACTGGCTGTCGATGTGCATGTACAGTGATGAGTGCAGAAGTATACTTACCAGATGATTTTGGGTTCTGTTTCAGTTCGTGGTCTCTGCACAAACGTTCATCCTTTTTCGTAAACAAAACACACCAACAAAAACTTTTTATCTTGATATTAACGGATAGTATTAGTATAAATGTATGTGTAAGCAGCATTGACTCTGAAAAGCTCCTTGGGGAGAGAGAGCTTGTATGTATGTAACGGCTGATCATCAGTAGTTATCGGGGGGAAATGGTTTGAGAAAAATGCATACTGACTAAATACAGCAGAGCTACAATCTCCTGCAATATAAACGAGACACCTATGATCCCTTCCCCTTCCACAATGTTGATCAGTGATGGTTTGTAATATCTGAGGGAATTTTGAACCCAAACATCAACTTTGGAACGGGGAGGGGGGGTGAGACTTACGATTTCATGGTGGCACATTTTATTTTGCATGGGATTGTAGCTTCTCAGTTACCTTCATTGGTTTCAACTGCTGAAACAAAAACCCTCGCTTTGCAATTAAACTTTTCCACCTTTTTTCGTTAGTCATGGAACATTTGCTCAGTTCACAACTGTTCCCCAACATGCAGCCATTATATTTGAAGTTATACGAAGAACAGTTGCTATCAGAGTGACAATCCAAAAGACAGTTCATCCAGTCTTTAGTTTCGACGATTCGATAAACTTGTTTGACCACAACATGGTCCTTCACCGTTGATGGATGAAAGTCTGCAAAAGCTACGACGACGAAAACACCAAAGTAGAAACACCATCGCAAAAGAGTTTCAGGAAAACACAAATATGGAGCACACGGCATGGTCCACTTTACAGTCCGGCTGGATTGAAACAAAACGACTGAAGATGGCAAACATATGGTGGCCGAGAACTGCCACTGAATTTTTTCTAGATTTTTCGTTTATTTTAAATTTTATTTCTTTTTTTACTTCTTTTTTATTTCATTTTATTTTATTTTTTGAATTTGGTTTACTCTTACTTTGAAAAGTAAATTGAAATTAATAACAAATTGAAACTCAAATGAATTTTAAATTTATTTTAAAATCAAAACGTAAAATAAAAGTAAAGTAAAATGAAAACAAAATCTTGCATGGCCGAGCGCTGCCACTAAAATTAAATCAGAATGAAAAACAAAATCTTGCATGGCCGAGCGCTGCCACTACAGTCATGCATTGCGGTCGATCAGTTCTCCGAAATGCTGACAAACTGACACTCACTAAACAGTAAACATGACCGATTGGCGTGCTTTTGTGAACAAGCAAAAGCAGAAACGAAAAGGTAGAAAGGAAGCGAATCTTCGGAAGCGACGAAGGATGACATAGAGGTGCAGAGGATGAGCTTTGAGGTTAGCGAAAAGCAGCAAAAATACAATCCAGTTGGTGCACCGGAATACGTGCCATTCGAACACGACGAACTTTAAAATACAGTCGACAACGTATTAAATATATACCTGCCAGAAGCACTTTGCTATCCAAATTGGGAAAGGCATGGTATGTGATATTCTCGCCGGGGAGCGTGGTCCATCCTGTAAGAAACTGATGATGAATATTTCAGATATGAAAGTGTTCCGCCGGCCGGCTACGTATGGTTCATTGAGAGGGAAGACAATGACACAAGCTTCACCGTGGCGGACCATCTCGACCAGGATGGGCCACGCTCCCCGGCGAGAATATCACCATGCCTTTCTCAATTTCGATAGCAAAGTGCTTCTGGCAGGCATCTAGTTCGTCGTGTTCGAATGGCACGTATTCCGGTGCACCAACTGGACTGTATTTTTGCTGCTTTTCGCTAACCTCAAAGCTCATCCTCTGCACCTCTATGTCATCCTTCGTCGCTTTCGAAGATTCGCTTCCTTTCTACCTTTTCGTTTCTGCTTTTGCTTTTCACAAAAGCACGCCAATCGGTCATGTTTACTGTTTAGTGAGTGTCAGTTTGTCAGCATTTCGGAGAACTGATCGACCGCAATGCATGACTGTAGTGGCAGCGCTCGGCCATGCAAGATTTTGTTTTTCATTCTGATTTAATTTTAGTGGCAGCGCTCGGCCATGCAAGATTTTGTTTTCATTTTACTTTACTTTTATTTTACGTTTTGATTTTAAAATAAATTTAAAATTCATTTGAGTTTCAATTTGTTATTAATTTCAATTTACTTTTCAAAGTAAGAGTAAACCAAATTCAAAAAATAAAATAAAATGAAATAAAAAAGAAGTAAAAAAAGAAATAAAATTTAAAATAAACGAAAAATCTAGAAAAAATTCAGTGGCAGTTCTCGGCCACCATAGATACATGTGTAATACTCTGGAGACTTATTCAGTGCTGTTTGCACAGTTGCTGTCAGTAAAGGAGCCAAATTAATCTTAGTGAAATTAATAAATAAATAAAGTTTGAATGAGAAAAATCTTGAAATTTTAAGTTATCGACAGCATTGATAAAAATTGTGTCGAGTTGGAATAAATGAAGAATTACTTCTCGATACCTGAGGAGTTAAGGAAATCCCCCAGGGATCTTATCTTGTTTTCGATCACCGTTATCAATTGGGCCAATACCTTACGTCAATAATACGGGTACACTGCCAAGATCGTGATTAACAACACTTCGCCTTCGGTACACAATCAACCATCCTACCATCAAATATTGTTCCTCTAATGAAATGAATAATTAATCGAGAAGTGGATCACCACAAGTTGAGATCAATGAACAAACAGTTAGCTGTATTGCCTTTTGAACAATTCATTTGGTTCTTTGTCGTTTCTTTATAAAATGGCATAAAAGATGGGCATCTTCACAGTCAGCCAACCATTGCTTTTGAGGCTACTAAATAATTCAATAAAATGATATTTGCGTCTTTTTTGATGGGTTTCCTGTGCATCTTCCGTGAAAAATCATTTTTGATGACATCATCCAACATGGCCGCCAGTGAGAACAAATCTCGAACAACTACATAAAGTGACGTCACACAAAAGCACGTGACTCACAAACGTCAATAAATGAATTTTATTTGTTATTTTATTTTTATGTTATTTGATAAAGAACATTTTCCTTTCAAACTGGTTGCTGGGGGACACCTGTAGCTCTATTCCATCCCCATCTCTGATGGTATCGTACAATGTTTTTTATCTATTTATTTATGTAGCTATCTTTAGATATTTATATATTTACATAATTTAAAAGTGCCTAGTGTTCATGTGTTTCTTGAGTTTGAAGGACAGATAGACTGTTCACTGCAAAGTCCCATACCTATCAATCCAAATTGAGAAAAGAATACTGTTATACATCAGACAAGTATAAACGTGCAAAAAATCATAGCTGGCAAAACCAATGTTCACCCCACCCCCTCTTCATATTCTTTTCTGTCCTTGACCAATTTTTCCATGTGCAACCCCCCTACTTTGCAGACTAAGTGATACAGCTATTTCAAAAAAGGTTGGTGAAGGTTTTGTTGCATCTTGCATGTTGCATCTTGCATACCAAGCCCGAAATGTATTGTGGATCATAGATAAATAATGTCAGCATGCACATACAGTAGAAAATATGCCGGCTCCATATATTGCGAACACAAAGTTTGGAAAAATTCCAAAGAGTCCATTCGCATCACCCATAGTGCATTTCGGGCTTGGTATGCAAGATGCAAGATACAAGATGCAACAAAACCTTTACCAACCTTTTTTGAAATAGCTGTATATCAACAAGAGTATGGATAATATAGCAGGGGCGTAGCCAGGATTTTCCTTTGGGGGGGGGGGGGGGGGGGGGGGGGGGTCATACTCTATATCGTTCAACACCAAATCCCCCCCTCCCCTCCTCACACATACAAATTTAAAGAATATATTAAAGTCCAACAAACCTTTATCTCTCCTGCATTGTCACCACTAACCACCCATTGATCATTGAATGTGACACATGATACTCCAGATGTGTGGTCTTCAGGAAGAGTCAACTGACAGTCACCACTCTCTAGAGACCACACCTATAATTATAGTAGTATAACAATGAGTATTATAATACCCTCTTTATATATAGAAAAATGCACATGTAAATAAATAAATAAATAAATAAATAAATAAATAAATAAATAAATAAATAAATAAATAAATAATAAATAAATAATTAATAATTAATTAATTAATTAATGTATTAATAAATTAATCAAATTAATTAATAAATTAATGTATAAATTAATAAATTAATAATAAATAAATGTATAAATAATAAATAAATAAATGTATAAATGTATAAATGTATAAATGTATAAATGTATAAATGTATAAATGTAAATAATAAATAAAATAAATAAATAAATAAATAAATAAATAAATAAATAAAAATAAATAAATAAATAAATAAATAAATAAATAAATAAATAAATAAATAAATAAATAAATAAATAAATAAATAAATAAATAAATAAATAAATAAATAAATAAATAAATAAATAAATAAATAAATAAATAAATAAATAAATAAATAAATAAATAAATAAATAAATAAATAAATAAATAAATAAATAAATAAATAAATAAATAAATAAATAAATAAATAAATAAATAAATAAATAAATGTACACCATATTGACTAGACAGTTGTGAGGGGAATAACCATAGGTGTGCAGTCTTCTTTGACATGGTTTAAAGGTGCATAGTCTTTCACTTGCGAGCTAGAAAATTTCATGATATAATTTGAGCACTTAGATTAGCCTAATCCACAAAAGGCATGCCAAATGCCTGACTATCTTAACATGTGTGATCCAATACAAAATCGAGCCATATGCCGCAAGACAGTCAAGTTGTGGTTGAGTGTGTGCCACACAAATACATAGCCTCCTATAGCCTCCTATGGCCTAGGGCTGATATCTTCCTATTGTGCGAACTCTTTGGTAAAGGAGACCAAAGGAAGACTACTAGGAACAAGAACATGGTATTGAGATCACAGGAATCCCTAAGGAATACAAGCCATTACTGTAAGGCAGGCTAATATATGTATATAGGTGTTGTATATACCTTGACAGTTCTGTCATTTGAACCACTGACAATCTTGTGTCTATCAACATCAGTACACGTCACAGATCCTACAAAATTGTATTGCAAAACTCTCATTAATCAATGGTGACAACACCATGATTTGATAGCATTGATATTTTGAACCAATTTCATACAATATAGTGAAGTGATAAGACTGCAATACATCATATTTTCAAGAGACATGAAAGAATACAATGAAAGCCAGCTTATATCTAATACTTTACAAGTACACAGTAGGTGTAGCAGTCCCTCTTCCCCAGTATTAGTCAAATGAGAGTAAAATAAACCGAGCTTGACTGACCTCCTACTTCCCCCCTCCTCATTCCTTGTAGGGGTGTCAAATGGTCCCGCAAAAAGCCAGAGTCCCGCAAAATTTCAGTCAATTTTGAAGTCTCATTTTTTCGCAAATACATTTGTAGCTGTCTCAGAGTCTCGAATTTTGAAAACAAAGGAAAATGATGAAAAATCATCTCGGGCTCACAAAAATATCCCTTGTCTCAGAGTCTTGCAAAGTCTTGCCTTGACCATTCGATAACCCTCCTTGTGCTTCCATGATTGTTTTACTGTCATTGTAAATGGATGGAAAATGCCCTACCTGTGTGACCAAAGAGTGTGTGTCTTCTCATCTTTGTATTAGTGTCCCATAATGATATTGTGTTGTCATTCTGTCCTGATGTGACAAGCTTGGTACATGGACTAATTGACAGACAAGAAATGAAAGCCCTGGAATTCATACACTACAAGACAAAAATATGTACAGTAGTCAATGGGAATTCTACAATAATCAATGTGCACTCAAATGGTTGTTTTGACTTCAACATGGATTTAGTTACGGAAATATACTTGGCTATAACAGAGCGGAAAAACGTTTAATAGCCTCTTCTAATAAGGACACCTATAGGTCGTTAAGCTCAATATTTTGTATACAAGCCCTTTTATGCTCAAATAACAAAATATCAAATGCCACCAAAATTCGGTGAATGTGTCTCAGAGATATAAGGCCTTGTACTTTGGGAGAGGTGACATTTTGATCAGCAGAAAAACCATCATTTTCGTAAATATCTCCGAGAAGCTTTACTGTAACTTGATAAGATTTTGTCACAAGTTTTGAGTAATGGTAGCACAAATGTATCAATTGCAGTTTTTGATGTATCATTGCCAGTTAATGGCAACTGTATGAAAACAGCAGCTTTGCAGTTTTTCCGCTCTGTCCTTGGCTATATTTTGTTTCTAATCATATTCATTTTGAAATCACTAGTAAATCCTGCAATCTGATTGGCTAAAAATGGTGCGATTAAATCATTAATTGCACTATTTTGGATCATTAATTGCACCAATTTTTTTTATTTTTTTATTTTCGCACAGAAACTCTAATTTTATTAAATTCAAACGATTCTTCATAAAAAGTATTTTGTAATTTAGAATGAAAGAGTTGTATTTTAGGCATCAAAATTATTCTTATTATTGCAACTTACCACCTAAATATAACGAGTGTATTTGAAAAGATTTCAAAATGAATATGATTAATAGGTAATTGAACTTCGTGTCGTGCAATTTTGGTCTGAAATCATACTCGTGATAACAAATTGCACTCCCGCTACGCGGTCGTGCAATTTTGTAATCACTCGTATGATTTCAGACCAAATTGCACTCCACTCAGTTCTATTACCATTACTAATTAAAAAATTTAAACAAACAGTTAATGTGCAATCAAATGGTTACTTACCTCTAAATGGTTTTCTTGTAAGTATTTTGTATTCTTTTCAATGGATTCACTTCTAGTGCCTTTATTTGTTTCTGATAATAGAAAAACAAAATGAAACATTGTAACATGTTTCAACATTCCATTTATTAAGGATATATTTCAGCAAGCCATACATGTAATAATAATAATACTAATAACTTTATTTAACACAACATTGATATATGTACCTGGTAGGTTGATAGTACAGTCAAAGTTTGTAAGATTCATTCCTTGAAACTTCACCGACTGCAATACAAACAACAACAAATATTACAAAAACATGTGGAGAAAGTGACAGAATTTTACCATGACCATCCAATAATATTTGAATAAATGAGAGAGAATGAAAGTGAGACCAGTAATTACACCATTGACTGATATTCAGATATATTGAGTAGTCAGTAGTAGTCTAATATTTCAATCTTTATTCCAAGATCATCATCATCAACATCATATGAAGGGCTCCCTGCAAGAACAACGTAAGTGATCTCTGATCAAAATCTAAATTCTCCTCGAGATTCTTTGAATTTCAAAGGAGAATTTGGGATTTGATCAGAAGTCACTTACTCCGTTCTTGCAGGGACCCCTTCATATGTGCATTATCATCATCATCAGTGGCCTTTATCATCATTATTGCTCTCATTATTACTCTTGATGATATCAGTTGCTTTAATGACACACTTACTCTGACTCACCTTCATACTAGATACATATTGTGTTACAACTATATGTACATGTATTACTATAATATATGTGTTGCTAACCCATTATTGATACATGTATTGTTTCAATTTAAACTTAGCTATACAAACCTGGAAGCCAATAAGATTCCAGTTTTCCATCACCTCTGCAGCATGTGATATAGAAACAGACCATGACTCATTCACAGCTTCCTGTTTGAGCTGAATGTCTAGAACTGAACACCTAACAAAATGATGGATATAAACACTAATTACCCCATCAAGAATCATATGAATCTTGTCAAGTAGACAACCCTAAGTGTCAGGCAACATTGTGTTGTAACACCATCAACTGACAGTTGAACCCTTTGCCAACAGACTCCTCTCATAAGCAGACACCTCCCATAAGCGGACACCTCTCATAAGCGGAAACCTCTCATAAGCGGACACCTCTCATAAGTGGACACCTCTCATAAGTGGACACCTCTCATAAGCAGACACCTCTCATAGGTGGACACCTCCCATAAGCGGACACCTCTCATAAGCAGACACCTCTCATAAGTGGACACCTCTCATAAGCGGATACCCCCCATAAGCGGACACCTCCTATAAGCGGACACCTCTCATAAGTGGACACCTCTCATAAGTGGACACCTCTCATAAGCGGACACCTCTCATAAGCGGACACCTCTCATAAGCGGACACCTCTCATAAGTGGACACCTCCCATAAGTGGACACCTCTTACAAGCGGACACCTCCCATAATCAGACACCTCTCATAAGTGGACACCTCCCATAAGCGGACACCTCTCATAAGCAGACACCTCTCATAAGTGGACACCTCTCATAAGCGGAAACCTCCCATAAGCGGACACCTCCCATAAGCGGACACCTCATCATAAGCAGACACCTCTCATAAGTGGACACCTCCCATAAGTGGATACCTCTCATAAGCAGACACCTAATTATGCTGTAATGGTAATTCTCAGCCACTGTATGTATGTCATAAAGCAGTACATGTAGGTGTTATATGACATCCTCTAAAATAAACAATTCAATTTCTTAGTTCATTAATGATGACGGTTTTACGACTTACCTAGGTTTGTAAGTTGTCAGTGTGTGTAAGCATTGACAAGACATCTGTCCATCAAATCGAAACTCCAGATGCCACACCCTTATGATGCAATCTTGAGTGACAGTCGCTAGCTTGTTGTCTACCAAATTCACTCGCATGACAGCTGAGTCAGTTAAGTCCACAGGAGTTGAAAGATTGTTCAAAATAGGGAGATTGTCTAGAGCATTTAGGTCCAAGTTTCTATGGTGGAGAATGTATCGTGCTATTTTGAAATCCCAGAGGCAGAACTATAAACATGATGAAGAACAATCAAACATACATGTATAAAGCCTTTGATCCTTATACTAAACAATTTCTATTTGGAAATTGATCAACATTACTATTACTAGCTAGGGAGGCTGTGAATGGTTCCAACTGTGTCTATGTTGTGATTTACTGTTTCTCATTGGTATCAATAATTTTTTCAATTATTTTTCTGGGGTTGTGTTAAGGTTAGGTTTAGGGTTTTATGGTGGGTAAGTTTTAAAAGTGTTTCATAGTTCTGAAGGATTTAACTGTATGGAAGTGGATTATGAAATAAATAACAATGTACTAAACAAAATTGATATAAAACACGAAAAAAATTGGAACTACCACATCTATCATATATTTATTGTAGATAGTTTAGATTAGTGGACAAGTGAAGAGCCACTCTGTGGATATATTGTCCAATAAACCGTTATTATTATTATTATTATTATTATTATTATTATATTTTTTTAGGTTTTAATTAGCATTCTAAGCGCTCTGATCATTGCTATGGATAGTGGTGCTACATGTATATAAAATGTATTATTATTATTATTATTATTATTATTATTATTATTATTATCTGAACCAATATTAAATCCCACTGCATTTCCTATTTCCATGATCATCCAATTACTTTGTTACTTTTCATTCCAATGGCCAATAAATTTCTTGATCGCAGACACCCAAAATCCAATGACGTCACAACACCTTCACATCTAACAATATGCAGTCCTTTCTTTTCTACCAGGCTCCAAACATTCACCATCCTAGAGTCTCGATTTACACTAACTAAAACATTCTCTCCACATTTTGATATTTTGAGACAGATGACTTCAGTCAATGCAGGTTCTGTGTGAGGTAAGGATTGCCTTTTGTGTAAACTTTGTACATGGCAATGTCCACTGAACCAGTTTGACTTTAGGATATACAGTTCTTTCCACTGTGATGGAGTGACAGTTGAGTAGAAAGATGGGTCGCTCACAAATCTGTTGAACTTTTTAATAAATAGATTCTTCCATCTAAACTTGAGTTAAAGAAATGGAAATTTGGCACATGATGACAAATGGGAGTAACTTCACAATACCCAGCCACATCAACTTCCGTTTTTTTAACCTGTATCTACTTGGCTAGGCTACCTAAATGAACGATGCAGTAACACAATAGATTTGTTCTATTGTTTGACACTCAAAGGTCGTTTTGAGGGCATCCCATTTAGCTGCCACCTGGCTACGTGGCTACATGGCTACATGTACGTGGCTACTTGGCTACATGGCTAAGTAGCTACTTGACTACATGTACATGGCTACTTGGCTACTTGGCTACATGTACGTGGCTACTTGGCTATGTGGCTACATTGCTAATAATAATAATAATAATAAGTTCTTATATAGCGCATTTCACATTGTCTCAATGCGTTTTACAACCGATGGAGGACTTTTTTGGGCTGCATATGAAAGGCGCCTACGGCAGCCGAGCAGCTTACAATCATGAGGAGTTAGTATGTTAGTGTGTTATGCCTCAAATTTGGCTACTTGGCTATGTGGCTACACGTACGTGGCTACTTGGCTACATGGCTATGTAGCTACTTGGCTATGTGGCTACATAGCTACTTGGCTATGTGGCTACTTGGCTATGTGGCTACGCAGCTACTTGGCTATGTGGCTACTTGGCTACGCAGCTACTTGGCTAGTATGTGGCTACTTGGCTACTTGGCTACGTAGCTACTTGGCTACATGTATGTGGCTACTTGGCTACATGTACGTGGCTACTTGGCTACATATGTATGTGGCTACTTGGCTACATGACTACATGTACATGGCTACGTAACTACTTGGCTATGTGGCTACATGGCCACCTGGCTAAGTGCCTATACGTGGCTACTGTAGTAGCCAAGTAGTCATGGTCATACATTTATACTAGATAATAAAACGTTGTAACCAGTAGCCACAACCTTGACATTTCCATGGCTGGGAATTCTGAAGTTATGCCGACGAATGTTTATAAACCTGGGCATTCTTTGTAACAAAATACAGCTCTCATATAGCTAAGCCCTACTTACACAACACATTACATAATTTACAGATGAATAAAGGATACAAATGGAAATCATTCGCAAGTCGACACCACCACGAACAAACCTACAACACAAATATCACGTCATTTCACAACAAACATTGAAGCAAAATAATACCTTTGAATGCTAGGAACATGAATCCAATTGACAGAATGAAGCTACATGCAAAGACGAACAAGCTTTATAACTTACCTTCGAACACCTACAGATCTCTCTCGCTGAAAGAAAGCTAAAAATTCGGACTAAAATTTCATCACTAAGATCAGTTATAGTACAAGCATGCATTTTGAATAGTAGTGCATTAAAAAGAATGAAAATGAACCTAAAAAGAGAGTATTTTTACTGATAAAAATGTAAGAGAATGTTTGTTGTGATGGCCGCCATGTTGTGACCTCATCTCGACCCAGTTTCCCTCTCCGAAATGGGCCAAAGGAATCCCATGATTTTAAAACGCATAGTTTCCCTTCCCTTCTTCCCTTCAAAACCGCAAAAGCCACGAAGGCATCACATTTTATTCACACATCTTGCTTCTATATCAGTCATTTGTCACCTATACCCCTTATGCACGAGTGCTGATTTTCGAGATCAGGATACTAGAATCTTTTGGCATAAAAATAACCACTTCCATCTGAAAAAGCAATTATTACTCGGGCCCAGGCCGCAGGCCGCCCGAGTTAGAAAATGCGTTTTTCGGTAGTAGTTTTTTTAGGCTCAAGAATGACGAAAGTATGCGACGTATTTAATCGTATCCGGAGTTTCAAGATTACTCCGCAGATTTGAAAAGATAAAGGAGACACAGGACTCAAGTAGATTTTGAATCTTAGTTTTGAAAGCAGCTGTAGATCTTCAAGCTATTAAAAGGTCAGGATTCTAGTTCATCGTTCAATGACTAGAAGTGGTAAAAGGACTAGAAGCTCGCTTAAAATATATATTTTTTATAACAAACGCGAGGCCGTTATCGGAACCATCTGACCTATGCAACCTCAAGACGTATCATGTTCGTACTCACCGGACTAATAGTCTCCCTCGTCACTCAACTGTCACTGATTGTCATGACGTCAGAGAAATTATATTGTATTGAAGAAGATGTCCTTGTTTTATTCGACGTTCGAACCGTAACTCGAACCCGAACTCGATTCCAAACTCGACGTTTCGGGATCTGAAGCTAGAGAGGGGGCCTTTACACAAACTCATCAAAATCAAATCAATGGAACTCAAAGTCAAAAGGTAATCAAATGAACTCAAAGGCAAATCAAATGAACTCGACACATACATGTATATACATAGTCTCCCTCGTCACGCAACTGTCAGTCATTGTCAGGTCTCTCCTCGCGCAACTGACATTGTCCTTGTTCTTCAACCAACTGGCATTCATTTTCAAGTACTTCCTCGAACAACTGACATTTTCCTTTTCACAATGCCCGAGTGAACGCTCATTGAGCGTCTTGTTTATTTTACTTTAGACAATATTACACGAGTCCCAAAATGCATTTCAGTCTTGGAATACACTATTTAGTATGCAGTATTCAGTATTCAACGTTTTTTGCACAGTAGTAGTTTAGCAGTTCAGTTCAGTTCTAGATAAGCTAACCGAAGAAATCTCGTAGCTAGCATCAGACAGGCCACAGGAATCCCATCTCAACACAGGAAGCCCAAGACTAGTTTCAATACCGAAGAAGCACAGAGCAGTAAAGTCATACGGCTTTTATTTTATTATCGTCGGTTCAAGTTTTGCATTTTTCCATACAATTAAAAATACAAATGATCCATCGTTCAGATAAATAATCGATAAATAATAAGTATATAGTGAATAAGTGGATAACGTTAACGTCGAATAGGCCGAGATAGACTGAACCAATCAGATTGCACGATGTAAGTAGGTTCATGAGTTGGTATATACTAATATGTTTTATCCAATAAAAAACTGAACGATGGAACATTTAATTGTATTTTTAATTGTAGGGAATAATCCAAAACTTGAACCGAAGAAACAAAAGATAAAAGCCGTATGACTTTAGCTCTGTGCTTTTAATCAAAGTTGAATTGAAACTAGTCTTGGGCTTCCTGTGTTGAGATGGGATTCAGTGTGGCCTGACTAATGCTAGCTAAAAGCGAGATTTCTGCGGTTAGCTTATTACTTATGATCAGCAGTGGTAATAACAACAGCATGGTGCTCGAACACTGACATTCTTTGTCGACTTGTTTGGTGACTCAATGCTAAGTTCTCCTTGGTTACATTGTACTTACACTCAGAAAAGAAATCTGTTAAAGAAAGCGTAGGCTGGACCAGTAGCGACTATCGCACAGTGCATGAATTTTAATTAAATTTAATATTAAAATATTTGGCGAGATTGTCTACCAGCCGTGTACGGGATGTGACTGGAAAGTCGGGTGGAAATCGTGCTTGATCTGATATAAACGAATAGCTGGTCGTCCACATCTATAATCTAGATGTTCAATTCTTATTCATCTAGATGTTCAAGCAGGAGCCCATTTAATAGTAGGAGCGTCCATCTCCCAAATAGGGTATGTTTCACAGCGTATCAGATGATAAATCTATTTTTAGATCAGTATTTCACGCGAAAAAAACTCCCCAACCAATATAATCAGAGCAGGGATAATATAGCCAATCAGAACTCACAAACCTTTCGAGTTCAAATTTGAGCGCTCTACCACAGGAAACCCATCAAATGCTTCCGTGAAGTAAACTGAAGCCAACATAACTGAAACTCCTAAAAAATCCAATGCGGCTAAACGGAGGTTTATTACAAAGACAAGCCACTGAAAGAAGGGAGCAAACCTTGAAGTTTACGGTGCAATCCCTGGAATGCCTTCCAAGCTAAGGAACTTATAAAATCACCCTCGTGTGTGAACACTTGAACACGGTGGTTATATCACTATTCACAGACAAGAATCATGTCTGCACCATAGAACTGCAAGTCCACATACACCATCCAGCTGACCGTCTCTCTTTCCACTCTCTACAAAATCATACAAGGAAACACCATTCTCGCCAAAAACGCAGATGCAATCCTTTTGCACAAACAAAATATGCAAGTAAGCAAGAAACACCGGTCGCTAGCTGAACATCAATAGGGTCATCGATAGGCTGAATACCAATTTCTTGAACAAGTTCTCCAGTTTGTTTATAGCAAACAACTTTATGTTTGCCTGGAATGAATCATGGTGTTTATCAAAACTAATTACAATCTAAAAATATATTATATAAGAAAGCAGTAGTAGTATACGTAATAGTAGTAACCTTTATTTATGCAGGGCAACCCATTCAGCAGCTAGGCTGGTATCCATAGAGGCCCTGCATAACTTAATCAAAACTAATTACAATCTAAAAATATAATATATAAGAAAGCAGTAGTAATAAATAGTAGTAACCTTTATTTATGCAGGGCAACCCATTCAGCAACTAGGTTGGTATCCATAGAGGTCCTGCGTAACTTTATCAAAACTAATTACAATCTAAAAATAGACTGATTATTAAAATATGAATACAGTATATACATATTATATATGTATATCAACTAATCCTAAGTATGCGAAGACATTTTTAAAAATTAATAAAACAAGAAATTTGAAATGACATTTTTTTTCGTTGTTGCATGGTTTGTAATTGTTTGATTGTTTTTACTAAAGGCGTTAGAATGGTGGTTGAATGTCGACCTGCTTTTTTAGAATTGTGCTTATTGTCGTTGCTTTTACAAATTTCTATGATATGTGTATTAATCACTTTTGAAGGCTTTACAAGAGTTTATGTCAGAGGGAAGACTGTTCTATGAGATTGCTCCATGGTATCTGTACGTAAATCTAGTCGTTAATAAATCTAGTCAATTCTATTTATTGCCAAACCTGTACCGGTTATCATATCGTTCCACTACAATGACTTTACTATCTGGTGTAACAGCTACATCAATAGGTCTATTCATTTGACCAAGACGAGAGATATGGCTTCCAAAGGAACTTATAAAATCACCCTCGTGTGTGAACACTTGAATACGGTGGTTATCACCATCACAGACAAGAATCATGTCTGCACCATAAACAGCAAGTCCTGCTACAAGACGAAACTGACTGTATCTCTTCCCGTCCTCTCCCGTGAAATTTGTACAGGAAAAGACCATTCTCATCAAAAACGCAGATACAGCTGTCTGTGCTAAAAGATAAAAAGTATTTACCGTTATGATAATCAAACGCAAAAGGATACGAACGATTAATGACATGCGTGCGGTGGGTTGATTTCAATTCCTTTGACAATAAAAGCACTGAAAAGCAAAGCATCATGTGTATGACGATTTGAAAGTAACCGCTAGTGATAACCGAGAGATCGATACTGATGCTTTGCTTTTGCTTTTCTTCCAAAAAACTCTTACAGCTTTAAACTCTGCTTTAGCGTCGATTGTCTGTGCCATCTGTGGGGAGTTCTTGAGCGTTTTTCCTCCAACTCTCACCAGAATTGTGTACGGTGAAGGTTTCTCTGCTCTGTACGTGACGTTGTATTTTCCAGTTTCACTTTCAGCGACTTCATTTTCCATCTCGTTGCCGTCAACATCTTTGATTTGTGCATCATGCAATGGAGCCTTTATTCGTGGAGCAAATTAAACTTGACCTTCTGAATTTCTTGTCATGACGTCATTCAGACATTCTATTGAAGCGTAACGTTCTTTTCTTCCATTGTGTGACACTGATGTTGAAAGTCAGCGAACTGTTGGATCGATGCCAGTGTAGAGTCCCGGGTGTAGAGTTCACTTTGCTCTTCATCGTTTGTTGTTTGATGTTCATGAAGCATTTCGTCCAACGCTCTCATCGTTGCGTTGTGATGATCTTGTAAGATCTTCATTTGAGCTTCTTTCTCGTCGTCAACTTTCTTCCTTGCCGCGTTAATTTCGTTTTCGAATCTAGACATGTTTTGCTTGGACAATTGTAATTCTTTCATGTATCGTTCCTTCATGTCAATGGATTCAATCGATTCAGGTCACGTCTAATAACTTTCTTAGCATCTTCAGCTGCTTCTTCTACGCTCACCTTGTCATGAGTTCTGTGTAAAGTAGCAGCACATTTCTTAGACTTGCCACAAGTCGACCGGCCTCTCTTGCCGATTCCAGATCGGCGAGCGAAGCGAGCCTTCGCGACCGAGCGAGCGACGAAGTCGAAAAGAGGAAGGACTTTTCGAAAGTCTACACATTTCTGACATATCCATTTTAAGGCAAAGCCGCCGACAGTAGTACTTCCAGCTTGTTTTTCTCATGGAATTTCTCCGTACAAAACGCTTGATTGTTGATATAACTGTTCAAATGTTCTTGGTTGAACTCAGTCAACATCGTGACTTGATGATCGCGCTGCAATGCTTTTAATGTTTTGTGGGCGTTGACGCAATCCTCACAAATGATCCCTCTGCATTGAGAGAAAAATGCAACTGACATCACATGGTTTGCACAGGAAACACATTCTGGCAGTTCCCGTTGATTCTGTTCTTCAGCGTTTCTTCCCATCACGTCAAACAGCCGCAACAGTGAGTTAAGGTGGAACGAAGAAGGTGTGTCGAGACAGTGTGTCGAGATATCACCTCGTTCCACCTTAACTCACTGTTGCGGCTGTTTGACGTGATGGGAAGAAAAGCTGAAGAACAGAACTAACGGGAACTGCCAGAATGTATTTCTTGTGCAAACCATGTGATGTTAGTTGCATTATGCTGGAGCTCTACAAGTAGGACACGTCAGTCGCTGTCCTTGGTTTCTGCACGTTTCGTTCCACTTTGCGATGCAATCAAAGCAGAAACTGTGAAGACACTGAAGTGTTCTTGGCTCTGTAAAGATGTCATTACAAATAGAACACGTTAATTCCTTCTCCAAGTCTCGAACGAACACATTAAGTTCCGCCATTCTGCTGTTGTTTAGCTTTAGTAGAATTGTGTTTCCACCGAGTTCCGAGAAGTCGATATGTCAGCTGGATATCTATTACCATAGCAACGATGACATCAGAAGGTCATACGGCCAATCATATCTGAACTCTGCTACTTTGTTATATACCAGTCGCGATTTAGGGGATCGAGTTTCTCGTTGGGTTTGCTGTTGGACCCAACACACCCAACAGAATATATAAACTCTGCACGTAATTTTAAGCAAATACACCACAAAAGGCACCCTGCAAGAAATTGTGAAAGAACAAACCTGAGTTTGAGTGAAGACAATCTAGTTGTCGAATACTGAAGTGTTTGTAAGGCTCCTTCTTTTTCAAAAATCTTTTTCAAAAAAGACTTATTGAAAATCCCTAAAGGTTTTAAGGCGCGCACTCGCACATGTCTCAATTATCCAATCAAAACACTCGTTATATCGACATGGGCCAAGGAGCTGCTGTTGCCATGGCAACAAGCACTTAAGATGAAAAAATTCAAGTTTACAATAACATTTTGGTCTGTTGTTATGTGAACGATTTTAAATTGCCCTCCCTGCCTCCACCGAATATGGCAATGTTTTATTATTCTGGCGGCTTCATTTGCGATTTACTGTAATATATGACACTGCCAATGCAATATGACACTAAAACTGAAGCTGAAAATTATCAGCAAGGGATAGTTAGCTAAACAACTTCACAGGGTAAACATGTGAGATAAATTACACAGATGGATAGAACGAACCGATTATACTAACAGAGTCGAATACTGGGCCAACGTCAACAGAGCCAACATACTCATTTACAGAGTAATCTGAAGAGAAGACACCTTTATAGCCAACATGATTCCCAACAGGCCCAATGTACTTACAGAGTAATCTGAAGAGAAGATATACCATAGCCAACATGATGCCCAACAGGCCCAACAGACCCAACATACTTACAGAGTAATCTGAAGACAAGATATACCATAGCCAACGTGATGCCCAACAGGCCCAACATACCCAATGTACTTACAGAGTAATCTGAAGACAAGATAAACCATAGCCAACGTGATACCCAACAGGCCCAACATACCCAACAGGCCCAACATACTTACAGAGTAATCTGGAGAGAAGATACATATATATAGCAAAGTGATGCATTCCCAACAGACCCAACAGGCCCAACAGGCCCAACAGGCCCAACAGGCCCAACAGACCCAACAGGCCCAATTAACAGACCCAGCAGGCCAAACAGACCCAACAGACCCAACAGGCCCAACAGGCCCAACAGACCCAACAGGCCCAACAGACCCAGCAGGCCCAACAGACCCAACAGACCCAACAGGCCCAACAGGCCCAACAGACCCAACAGGCCCAACAGGCCCAACAGACCCAACAGACCCAACAGGCCTAACAGGCCCAACAGACCCAGCAGGCCAAACAGACCCAACAGACCCAACAGGCCCAACAGGCCCAACAGACCCAACAGACCCAACAGGCCCAACAGGCCCAACAGGCCCAACAGGCCCAACAGGCCCAACAGGCCCAACAGGCCCAACAGGCCCAACAGGCCCAACAGGCCCAACAGGCCCAACAGGCCCAACAGGCCCAACAGGCCCAACAGGCCCAACAGGCCCAACAGGCCCAACAGACCCAACATATTCTTACAGAAGACATTAAGATACCTATAGCAACGTAATGCATTACTAACAGATCCAACAGGCTCAACATATTTACAGACCTCTTACGTACAGAGTAATTTGGGGTTGACAAGACAGTGGAAAGTCCCATGATGCACACACTACTTTGAAATCAGTTATCAATAAGAGGACAGACGTGATGTCAATTTTTTTACAATAACAAAAATGTGAAAAAATGAATAGAACAACAAGTTACAAAGCAAAGCAAACAGATTCAGTCATCCAGTGTCGCAAAGCGAACACTATCAGTTTTCTTTCTGTTCGGCCTCAACATCCTTCAGAGACAAGATAGCTTTTTATCTGAAATTTGCTCAAGAAAGTCAACTTGGAACAAAACTGAACCATTGTTGAAATTTTCAGCTTTGAGGTACCACATATAGCCCTGCACCCCCTCCTTAAAACTATACTGGATCCGCCCATGCCTCTATATATACCGGCCAATCCATGTAGTACATGTATGTTCTCTTACACGCTTGAACTTAAATAAAGAAACTTATCTTTTTGGTGTACACCTAATCAGCAATAACAATAACGATTTGTGAGCTCCATTATTTTGATAGTATAGGTTAAGTAATGTTGAATATCTAATGCTGTAGGGAGCTTATTACTAGCCAGGAATTTGTAAAAAAATGCGCGTGTTAGCCACCACCCATTGCTGCATACCTATGTTTTCTAA
Organism: Actinostola sp. cb2023; assembly: GCA_033675265.1. Taxonomy (NCBI): domain Eukaryota; kingdom Metazoa; phylum Cnidaria; class Anthozoa; order Actiniaria; family Actinostolidae; genus Actinostola; species Actinostola sp. cb2023. The sequence goes on along the minus strand of JAUJYZ010000004.1, from coordinate 19,000 downwards.
CCTAGGCTTTTTTGGTCCGTAACATACTACTAGTTTGGTGTTCCCACCATCTGAAATAGTTCTTTCTTCGTCCCGAGGGACAATGTTATCAACATAATCAACTATTTGTAACACTTTCTCGCCCTTCGGGAGTTGAGCTGGACGTAGGAACATTTCCGACGATTGGTTTTCCAGCCATGTGCTTGGTCTTTGTGGATGAGATGTTGCTGCGGGTGCCATAAATCCAGCGTATAAGCCACTCGTACTGGGTTCAACTGCTGTATATGGCTCTAGTAGTCCATCCAATGGCGTGCTCAGTTTCGTTCGGCTTTCCTCCGATCGTTTTCAATTCCCTTAGGTTTGCGGGACTGGTAGTCGTTGAGGGTTGCTCCTGTGCGGTTTCGCTCGACATTTTGGCCAATGCAGCTTTCTTTTCCTCTACTTTTGTCTGGAGCAATTTTAGTTGCTGTTCTTTCTTTCTTTTTTCTTCTTCCACGCAAAGGTCCTCGAACTCTTTTTCCAGAGCCAGGAGAGCGCTATCGACGTCGTCGGTGGTTTTTGACTCTGTCTTTACGGTGGCGGCCGTCTCAGATGGTGAACCTTCGCAGAATTTCCCTGCATTGCCCCATTCGTGTGCTTCTAGGGATTCACTACATCCAGGGCATCGTGGAATTCTCTTTTGTTTTTTCGACAAAAAACGAGCGCGTAGAGGAACTTAATTGACGCAAAGCTATAGTCCGTGCTGCTAGCAATTGCAAATGTAAAGAGTCACGAGTATCGTGCAGGTTTTCTATCCTATATGTTGCAATGCTATATACCTAAAGTACGCTTGGCGAAAACCCATTGGCCGCCCTATATCTCATGAGATGTATAGTTGCTCAACATTCAGATGAACTTTGCGCGCACTGCCTACCCCCATGGTCAGCTGTCCTAGGGTGTCTAGATTTATGTTAACGAGGTGAATATTCACATAAAAAAGAAAATTACCAAATAGGAATTAATTAAAAGACAAAAGGAGAAGTTCAGTTTGAGTACTTCAGTTATAATTGCTTAGTCTTTTAATTAATTCCTATTTTGTAGTTTTCTTTTTTATAGAGTGATTCCAATAAAACTACACCAATACACACTATTAGACACTCACTCTTTTGTTTTCTTTTGTTTCTTTGCATCTAATAAACACTGACAGACAGCTAATTGCCCAGGTTTATTGGAATCACTCTAACTACGTACACCATTACATACTATTAGTATAGACACTCACTCTTTTGTTTTCTTTTGTTTCTTTGCATCTAATAAACACTGACAGCTAATTGCCCAGGTTTATTGGAATCACTCTAACTACGTACACCATTACATACTATTAGACACTCACTCTTTTGTTTTCTTTTGTTTCTTTGCATCTAATAAACATTGACAGCTAATTAGTAATTAGTAGAGTGCAAACACTAAAACCATGAAACAGTGCTAACTTTAATTAGCACTAAATAGTGCAATGTCTTTTGTTTTCTATTGTTTCATTCATTTGGTGCTATTTAGTTTGTAGAGTTCAATTTAGAAAAGCGTGAAATAGTATTAATTTTAAATAGTACTATAAATAGTGCTATTTCTATTGTTTTCTATTGTTTCATTAGTGCTATTTAGTACTAATTAGTTATTTAGTTTTCAAGCTTTTCTAATTTGCACTCTACTGTTTCATGGTTTTAGTGTTTGCACTCTAGCCTAGTGCCCAGGTTTATTGGAATCGCTCTATGACAACGTTCTTGCAATTACATGTAGGTGTACACCTATTTCAAAAAACGTTGGCATCTGAAATCTGAATCTGAAATCTAAATCTGTGACCTACATGTAAAAACACTCGTAGCCACACTATTCGCCAACGCAGGTCTTCACCTAAAGGTTGTAGCATCATTCCAGTAATTACAAGATAGATCACAACTTATATCCACAATAATAATAAAGTTATTGTGCATTACAATCCCTCTCGGTCACAGATTTCAGATTCAGATTTCAGATGCCAACGTTTTTTGAAATAGGTGTATACAAGCAAAGATTTTGAAGGAAACAGAAAACTGAATATTAGGAATGTAATCTATGACTACAGCACCGACCTTTTGCCTTACAGAGAGCTAGGGAAGCAATCCTTTTCAGTATGGCTGTAGTTTTCCTTCTTTCGAAGCCCATCGATGTGTTCCATAAACAAGTTTTCATTTCAAACTTGGATATGTATGTAATTTTTCACCTTTTTATGATTTTTGGAAATATTCTTCGTAAGGTACATTTAAAATATAGATTAAAAAATTTGTTGTAAAATATACGCAATATTACTTTTTACAATAATTTACAAATTTCTTGAGCACTGATTGGTTAATTTTTATCATCAAACAAACAGATAAAAATATAATGGCGCGTACAAAGCTGAAAATTTCAACAATGGTTCAGTTTTGTTCCAAGTTGACTTTCTTGAGCAAATTTCAGATAAAAAGCTATCTTGTCTCTGAAGGATGTTGAGGCCGAACAGAAAGAAAACTGATAGTGTTCGCTTTGCGACACTGGATGACTAAATCTGTTTGCTTTGCTTTGTAACTTGTTGTTCTATTCATTTTTTCACATTTTTGTTATTGTAAAAAAATTGACATCACTTTTTTATGTGTCTGTCCTCTTATTGATAACTGATTTCAAAGTAGTGTGTGCATCATGGGACTTTCCACTGTCTTGTCAACCCCAAATTACTCTGTACGTAAGAGGTCTGTAAATATGTTGAGCATGTTGGATCTGTTAGTAATGCATTACGTTGCTATAGGTATCTAAATGTCTTCTGTAAGTTGAATATGTTGGGTCTGTTGGGCCTGTTGGGTCTGTTGGGCCTGTTGGGCCTGTTGGGTCTGTTGGGCCTGTTGGGCCTGTTGGGTCTGTTGGGCCTGTTAGGCCTGTTGGGCCTGTTGGGAATGCATATCACGTTGGCTATAGGTATCTTCTCTTCAGATTACTCTGTAAGTATGTTGGGTCTCTTGGGTCTGTAAATGGGCCTGTTGGGCATCACGTTGGTTATAGGTTTCTTGTCTTCAGATTACTCTGTATCTATGATCGCCCTCGATGGATGTTGCCATGGCAACAGCGGATTGACCCATGTGGATATAACGAGCGTTTTGATTGGATAAAAAAACATGTTGAGTATATAGACTTGTGAAATTCATTGAGTGTTTATATAATATTCAAAACCTTTTAGAGATTTTCAGTGTCTTTTTGAGAAAAAAAGGATCCTTGCAATTAACACTCCAGAATTCGACAACTAGTAGATTGTCTTCACTAAGCCGCAGGTTTGTTCATTCACAATTTCATGCAGGATGCCTTTTGTGGTGTATATTCGTGCGAGTGTTTATATATTCTGTTGGGGGCGTTGGGTCCAACAGCAAACCCAACGAGAAACTTGTTCCCCTAAACAGCGACTCATATGCTTTGTTAAAGCTTGTTTGATTTGCATCGTCATACAGAAGTAGGTTAAGCCAGAAGAACATAGGTGACCGCCACAGTGTGCAAAGCGTAGCATACATGTACTTGGGGTTGATGAGGATGAATGATTCTAATAATTGACGTCACCTAATTAGCATATCACGATTTCAAACCTTCATAGCTCGCAAATGCGAAGCTCAAATAACTGAATTCATATTTTTCCTTTGACAATGTGTAAATCAGGTAGCTAAAATATAAGAGAGGATGGAAAAGCTGCATATGTTTCCTCAACGGGAAAATATATCACAAATTCGAACTAACTTATTGATCTCGTGCGTGTAAATATTGGAAATTGCCTTCAAAAAACGTCCTTTCCGAGCCATAATTTATTTGCGAATTCGCCGGCCTATGTAGCTTCTACATACAGACCGGGATACATGCTCGAGGATCCAGCGGTTTTTGTCCGCGGCCGGTGACTTCGGAGCGCGGACAAAAACCGCTGGATCCTCGAGCATGACCGGGATACAGAGCACCAATATGATGTTCACAATTACCAAACAAAGAGTTTTAGATTTCATTTTGCCACAGCTTAATTACTCGGGCTCTTCCGAAGGAAGCCCGAGTTATAAAATGCGTTTTTCGGTAGTAGTAGTAGTAGTAGTAGTAGTCGTAGTAGTCGTAGTTTTGTTCGGCTAAAGAATGACGAAAGTATGCGACGTATTTAATCGTATCGAGTTTCAAGATTACTCAGCAGATAAGAAAAAAACAAACGACACACAGGAAGGACTCAAGTAGATTTGAATCTTAGTTTTGAAAGCAGCTGTAGATCTTCAAGCTATTAAAAGGTCAGGATTCTAGTTCATCGTTCAATGACTAGAAGTGGTAGAAGGACTAGAAGCTCGCTTAAAATATATTTTAAAATATCCAAACTCGACGTTTCGGGATCTGAAGCTAGAGAGCGGGCCTTTACACGAACTCATCAAAATCAAATCAATTGAACTCAAAGTCAAAAGGTAATCAAATGAACTCAAAGTCAAAGGCAAATCAAATGAACTCGACACATACATGTATATACATAGTCTCCCTCGTCACGCAACTGTCAGTCATTGTCAGGTCTCTCCTCACGCAACTGACATTGTCCTTGTCATAAGCCCGAGTGTACGCTCATTGAGCGTCTTGTTACTCGGGCCCTTCCGAAGGAAGCCCGAGTTAGAAAATGCGTTTTTCGGTAGTAGTAGTTTTTATTGGCTAAAGAATGTCGAAAGTATGCGACGTATTTAATCGTATCCGGAGTTTCAGATTACTCAGCAGATAAGAAAAGACAATACGACACACAGGACTCAAGTAGATTATGAATCTTAGTTTTGAAAGCAACATGTCGTTATAATAATCCGTTACTGAGCAGCTTCGTATTATGTCTCTGAAGCTAGAGAGCAAGGGTTTGATTTTTCAGTAGATTTTGTTTAGATAGCTAATATCGCTTTGCTTGCTGCATGACTGTCGTCACGCGCCGTGAAAACCCGTTTAAAAAGTATCCGGCAATAAAACGAAACACATTTCTCAGATATATAATGATGGATGTTTATTCGATTCGACGTTTGAAAAATTCAGAAGGAAAAGAAATCGTAGAAATCATACTTCAAAACTTCATCAATTAAAGCAAAGCTAAACAAGCTCAATGTCCGAAATTTGGGGTCATGCCAAAGTTGTTTTAATAGCCTATTTATATACTTGCACAATACAAAAGCGCATTAATTTTAGAACCGCGGCACAGCGCTATTTAAAGCAGAATTTCCACGCTGAAAACAAGTCAGTGAACGGCAAAAATACAATCAAAATCAAAACGTCATTAGAGATTAGGGATCTGTTGAAGAAGAAGACGCTCAATGAGCGTATAGTCGGGTATTTAATATGACAATGAGAGTTGCGTGACGAGAAACAATTCGTGTCAAATAGTTATTGTTCGCTCAGGGCAGATACTGAGATATTGCTAAGTCATCGTATTCGACGACTAGAAGTGAAAGAAGCAGCTGACCTGTGCAGAAGTGAAATTATGTTGTATTCAAGGCAAGCCATCCATCCGTTCCTCTTAAATACGCTCTCACATACAAACGCATACGCCGATTCGTGTGGCCCACACCAAAAGATGTTGAGCGTTTTCGACAGGGCCTTTACATGAACTCATCAAAAGGAAATCAATTGAACTCAAAGTCCAAAGGTAATCAAATGAACTCAAGCTCAAAAGCAAATCAAATGAACTCAAGAACTATAATACAAATGAACTCTAATGTTGACTTAAATGTGAACTCAACTGAGTACTGCCTAGCCAAGCATGTATACCACAACTTGAAGCCAGATGTACTGATTCAGAAGTGTGATTCCAACATGGACAATTAAATCCAAAGGTGAGAAAACAACTTTGAAATGGCATCAAGAAGAACACAAATCTGAGGCGAAAATGAAGTCAATCCTTGTTTACATTCTGTTTATATTTTTTATTGTGTTAATGCTGTTAAAAATAGTATTTTTCTATATCAAAGAGAGAGTTTTAACGGAGTGCATATACCGTCGTTATCACCTTCATACCGTCATGGCCAACGATCGAGGTGAACAAGCAAGTTTGACTGAAAATAGACTAAGTGCTATAGATACCTTTGTAAATATATCTGAAGCCAGTGTACAAGTTAAGCTGAATGTCAATAATCATGAATTGAATACAATAAACAATGTAAGATCTCGCTATGCCATGTTTGTTGCTTGTGATAGTACGTCCACGCTTAGTAGTAGTAAAATACACCGCCATGCTCATCGTGATCGAGAGCCAAGCAGAATTTCTTTCAAAAGCTTGACGTCTATTTTCCGAAAAACTGTCAATCACTGTCAGCTCCCTCCTCACGCAACTGACACTGTTCTTGTTATCTATGCACACCAAAAAATAGATATAAATATGCTTTTTTTTCTTCAACCAACTGGCATTCATTTTCAGGTTCTTCCGCGGGCAACTGACATTTTCCTTTTCATAATGCCCGAGTGAACGCTCATTGAGCGTCTTGTTAAGTTTAATATACATGTATTTTATATCAAAATGCGCGTACAATTACAGAGCATTAGAATCCGGCGGTAGGTTTTTGATTGGCACAATTCCCAAGCGATTCAGAGGGATTTTGTGTGCAGCGTATGTCACGCTCTCCTATATCTCTTCAGAGATTTCAGTTCGATTGACTTTGAAGAAACGGAAAATGCCACGGTCAAATATATTTATTTTTGCTTGAATTGCTAGTTGATTCATTCCTTACATATTCGTCGTTTATTTTTCGATGGTAGGTTTTTGGTTTTTATTTTAACAATGCAGTAAAAAGCAAAAATGCATCAAAATCATGCTGTTTTATTCATAGTCCGCCGTGGCCTCATCTCCATATGTGAAACAATGACCTTTTGTATAACATAAGTTTGATATGCATCGTTTAGGGGTGGACCATTTGATCGTTGATGGGGGTGGGGGTTAAATCCCCCAAAAAATATCGAGCAACCACTTCCACCTTTAAAAAAAATACGTGCAAGAACAAATGCATCAAAAAAAATATCGTGCATTATTGTGACACCAACTTCAGCTTTTTTTCAAGTTTCTTTTTTAAATTTGGTTGACCTAAATTTTATTTTTTTTCGTCGTCAGATTCGGGTATTGAATGTTCATGTGGGATACCTGTGTACTCTGCACGGGACAGGTCTTGAATTTCAAATTCAAAACCTAGCAGCCCAAGGGCGTAGCGTGCATTATGTACGTATACACACGTGCGTACAATTTGTTAATCATTAAAATATAAATACACCTAATTTCAAAAACGTTGTCCAATAATAATCAAAAAAGCCAAATAGGATTTCATTAAAAGACAAAAGAAGTGCACTCAAGCTGAACTGTTTCTTTTGTCTTTTTGAATGAATTCGTATTTGGCTATTTGGACAACGTTTTTGAAATTAGGTGTATATTTAAAAAAAAGAAATCTAGACAAAATCGTAAGAGCTGACTAGTGAAATTATGATATCCGGGAAATGGCACTTCAGGGAGTGTGTATATGTATAATATTATTGTAGTTAGAAGCAGTGCCATGAACAGTCTCTCAAACCAAATAAACTACAAAAAAACTGAGTGATCAGCATTTTACTGTATATATTTGTATAGTGAGAAAATCCGCTGGAAAACGAAGAAAATAGTATTTCCAAGGCTTTAGATTTCAAAATTTCCAGGAGGAAGTGCATTATTTCTGTATAGAAGCAAGGAGAGTCATCTTCTATTCGCTTTATAATATAAAACTAGTTTTAAACAGGTTTTCTGCTTTTTTTTCGCTGCTCCGTGCATCTATAACATATTACTGTGCACGCTCAACAACCAATCAAATCGCGCGTTGTTGAGAGGTATACTCCCTAGGATTTTTCTGTTTCAGTGGAAATTTCACCATTCATTGATTGATGGCATGTAAATGTAATAAATCATGATGTAAGTAGAACAACAGACTGTACAAATAATTAAATTAAATAACAAAGGATTTATTATACAATTTTCAATATTATCAATTTGGCAACTGAATAGATATTGGCAAACAAAAATAAGTTTGGTTTAAAAAAAATATCGTGCAAGGGCCTAAGGCTGCAGTGAAAAAATATCGTGCAACATGAAAAGATGAAAAAAAAAATCGACCATACTTTAAATCGCCCCCACCCTACCATCAAAAATCAAATGGTCCGCCCCTTACAAAGGCTTCAATAACACTATACACGTACTAAAGTAATTCTATGCATGCTCAAACGGGTCAAATAGTTCGCTCTTGTTTATGTTGGTGCCCATGCGTCTCTCATTCAGTATGAACTTCATTTCAGAACGCAATTGCACCAGGGCACGAGTCAACGCTCAATGAGCGTCTTGTTTATCAATATTTTTGGAAAATTTCAAAAGTATTGGATAAAATCCAGCGAAGATATCGTAAATGACATTTATAGAGTTCAGTATGGGATTTTGCCGTCATGCGTATACAGCCTCGTTCTGATGTACATCAATTTTCCAAATTGCTTAATTTCAAGGTTTAACACGTTCCACTAAAAGAAGAGATTTATATAAGATAAGTGTAAAAGTTTTAGGGCGAAATGACATGTCCTTGCGGAGTTATGAACGTTTTTCATTCTGAAAATACATCAGAACGAGGCTGTGTACGCATGACATCAAAATCCCATACTAAACCCTATAAATGTCATTTACGATATCTTCGCGGGATTTTATCCAACACTTTTGAACTTTTCCAAAAATATTGATGAATAATTTATTGCTTTTTCAGATGGCAGTGGTTATTTTTATGTCAAAAGATTCTAGTATCCTGATCTCGAAAATCAGGATGTGTGCAGAAGGTCTATTACTCGGGCTTCGTGTGAAATGCCCTCGTCGTCGGTTGAACCGGTGAACAAAACCAAGGAGCCAAAGCACTGGAGTTCGAGTATTTTTTCTTTTCTTTTTAACGTTTTTTTAACGTTTCTATTTTGTTTATTGTTTTCATTTTTTATCGGATTTGTCAGAGGTATTTTTAAATAAAAAGGTTTTGATTTTGACAATTTGAAGGCAATGTACAGGAACCCCAATAGTATTAAATAAATACTCGACTGAATAAAACCACACGGACTTTCCTCGTGTATTTATTTTGGTGACATCCCTAAGGACTATTACATTATGTATCAGCATATCAATGAAGCTTCGCCGAATAGACTACAAAATATGAGTGACTAGATGGAGCAATGGTCTAATAGGGTTTATCTGAAGTTATGGCTTAGGGGCTGGATATCCCCTCCCTCACTGGCTTTTTGGTTAGAACCTAGTTTTATGTTGCACCGGGATAGCGTTAGCCTCCTTTGCAGACGCTTTTAATGTCACGGTTAGTTAAAACCGCGACATTAAAAGCGTCTGCAAAGGAGGCTAGGATAGCGTGGGCGGGGCCGAAATCTTCACCCTTTACGTAAGTCGATTCGATGTCTCAGCTTCTTAGAATGTCTCGGGAGAATCGTCCCATTATTTCTTTTTTCTTTCTCTTTTTTCGATTTTTCTTTTAAGTCTTTCCTTTGATAAGGGACCGTCGACATATTCACCTTTCCCCGCTTAACGTCCACTGGACGTTTAGGTCAGACCCCCCCCCCTCCCCCCCTCCTTAACGTCCACCTGGAATTTCCTGTTTTTCGTATTGAAAATGCGTGGGAATGGTTTTGCATTCGGCAACATTACTCAAAACAAACGGTAACAAACAACAGTCCAAGGTTCTTTATACCGCTGGAAAATCCTCAAAACTGCCCCCATTCCATTTTCATTCTCCTTAATAACAAGCATTCTCGTACCCAAGCCACCACAAACAGAGGTGGTCATCCAAGATTTTCGATAGTTTTTATGTACTATATACAATATGAGCGGCCGATCTGTATGGGATTTACAAACTCAAGCCGTAGGCGAGAGTTGTAAATCCCATACAGATCGGACGCGAATATTGTATATTACTTATCGAATCCAACGATGTATAAGTGGATGTTTTACTATAATTTGGATGATAGGAAACAGTTTGGCCGAGCGAATCCAAGTTAAAGTTGAATGCAAATGAGGACGAATCTCTTGCCGATTTACAGATGTCTGCTACGCTTATGATTTCTATTGTATTTCCCTCATTAATTATTGATGAATTCGATAACAGAATCTATTTATATAACACCGAAGTTTGTTAGAACGGACCACCAGTTTGTTCGTTTTATCTTTGCTTTCTTTTTGATTTCAACATGAAGTAAAAAAAATGTTTTTTTTTACAACTGAAATGCCCTTCACTAACGCCCAATTTTTTTCCTGCCTTACCCCCTCCCCCCCTAAACGTCCAGTGGACGTTAAGCGGGGAAAGGTGAATATGTCGACGGCCCCTAAGGGAGGGGTGGGACGGTGACCAAAACCAAGGAGCCAAAGGTCTGGAGTTCGAGTCTCACAGGAGTCGATCTTTTTTTCTGTTTTCTTTTTCCTTCTTCTCTTAACGCGTTTCATTTTCTCTCCTTTTTTTCTTGTCCTTTCCTTTTAGTTTTCTTCTTTTCATTTATTTGATCGGATTTGTCTTGGATGTTTTTTGAATCAATGCACAGGAATCCCAAATAAAATATATATACAGTATGGCGTGACCAAACACTGTCACTGCAGTCTTATATTGTCGACTGTACTGATGTGGAAATTCTGTTTTAAATTAAATTGTGCGGTAATAGGCTAAAACTACTTCTGTAGACAATAGAAATAAGTTTTTTGCATTTGCAAGGCTCATTTACGCTCGAGTGGGGAAACTCTAGTCCGAAATCATTTGTAATTGCATGGTTAGTTTGTACTAGTAACTTTGATTCAGTAACGTCCAGAGGTAACCAGTGATAGGATAAAGATATACGACAAAAAGCTGCCCCAGGTACCCAAGGGTGTATGCAGCAAACTGGACGAACCATTTTTGTGCGGTGACGTGGGGGCTGCCGACTCCTTGATGTTTTCCAACACCTTTGACATATTGAGGGCCCGTCCAGCTACGTCTTGTACATCAGTTATCCACTCACTCTTTCTAGTATCGTAATATCGATCTAGCACGTTCAGAGACCAAGGAATCTTCTCCTTCTGCAACTCGCTGGTGAAAAAACGCGCGAAATTGATGACCTCGGCTTCTGTCAAACTTCCACCTGCGTTGTCTGCAGGCATCCATGCTCCAAGATAAGTCACAAGGTTGCTAGTATTGGTGAATTCCACAGCATATCTGATTGCTTTCAAGACATTTTCTTTGCCAGCGCCAGTTCCATCTCCACTCCAGTATTTTTGACTCCCTTCTTTTTTGTTGGGCCCCGAGGCGTAAATATGCCACTCTGCCATGAGATACGGGTCATTCTGATAGATGGTTTGGTTAATTAGACCCAAGGCTTTGGCCGTTTTTCCCGGTGATCCTAGAATTAAGATCCGTTTTGCATTTTTGCCTCCTGTCGCACGAATTGCTGTAACTACATCTGACGTCCAACGATTGTATTTATCTGGCCTCCGACGAAGACTCTCGCTGCAGTTCGATCCGCATCCATCGATCCCCAGCTCTGTAAACAAATTAAAGCTCAGTCTGTAGTCTTTATCTCTGAGTTGATTAGCCACTGCTGTCCACCATGTCACATAATCCCGACGATCGGCCTCGCTTGCATATGCTTCTGCACGATGGTGAATCCAAGAGATGATCGGAATAACGCCTACTTCCAGACATTTGTCAACTACTACCGTCAGATTCCCCAGAAACCAAGCAAAGTCGGAAGTGTTGAACGGCGAGGAATACAGGTCTGCTTTCGACCGAAGCCTGACATTTCGAAAGCCCCTAGCGTGTATATCTTCGATGTTTTTGGGGTTATACTTTGCCAGTGGTTCTTGAGCCTTAAACCAGTTTGTTGCAAATCCTTGAGCGATGGCATTTTGATAACTGGTTGGACTTAGAGGCTCAGACGTCAATACATCCTTGGTTTTGGCCAAGACGACAAATGCTGTCAAACATATAAAAACCTGCATCTTTTCCTTCAGCTTCGGCAATTTCTCACAATGCCAAACAATCAGTTTGTAGCAAAACTCTCAGTCAGTTTTTACAAAAAAGTAATGATACCTTGAAGCTCCAGCTCGCGAGGTCTGCAGCTTTTTTTGTTCGACTGGTCTTAGTAGTAAGACTTTATTTAAAGAGGGTAACACGTGACAGTACCTTCCTGTGGATTTTACTTTAGAAAACTTACCCCTCCCTAGACGGTAAGTTACAAACAATCGTACTACAGTGAAATGTACATTATTTACATTGTCACGATGAATTTGCGTTTTTTGATCAACGCTAAAAATTAAAAACGTAGACTATTATGGCTCACAGGTAAGTGAAAAACCAACACAAGAAAAAATATGCCGTGTTATAACTAGATAGATAATAAATTCCGTGGTTTGTTGGCGAAGTTTGTGAAATATGTGCAGGGAGTCACGACAATCGACGATGACGATGCAATATTTTAAACGACCACACTGTGCGCGTACAAACTCGATATATAGGACAGACTTCTTAGCAGTAGCCCAGCATATGCGATAATCGTGAACTGACAGTGATTTTAAAAGTATCATATCATTCTCCTGATTTTCACCAACTTCTCAACTACCGTCGATTGTTGTGTCACGCGATATAGCCTACTCGGTATTATTTCCAAAATGACTCGACGATCTGGACTAATTCTACGACAAGTACGTTTTGTTAACTTATTTTATAATTTCCAGCATTTCTAAAAATATATAGTGGTAAATCAGCCATGTTATGAAAGGAAATGTACTGATTCATTCACTACCTTCCTCTGTTTACTAGCTGTTTGATGGAGAGTCTTGCACGTTTACCTACATTCTGGGATGTGCAGCAACCAAGAAAGCGATCATTATTGACCCAGTGGACACAAAGGTACTTTGTTTTACTATTTTACTAAACTGGCTTGACTATAAATGTACCGGCACATATTTTATTTTTCTTTGCGGAATTCAGTTTAAGACGACTTTATTTTCTTTTTTCTCTGCATAAAAAGGTGTCAAGAGATGTAAAGCTTATTCAAGAACTAAAGCTCAATCTGGAGTATGCAAGTAAGTAAAAAATAACTTTATTTCATCTTAGTTTTTGCACAGGTATAGCCAGCCTAGTAGGACCAGACTCAATGTTTGTTTTGTGGGGTTCCTGTGGTAGTATTACGGCCTCCTTTTGAAGTTCGATTTTCACATTTTCTTTTTCTTCTGAAATTTCAAATGAAAAGAAACTTCAATCCTTATATTTCTCAGAAATGTGTTATTTTGTCGTTCGATGCGTTTTAACGGGGTTTTGAACAGTGGGAGCAAATGCTGTCAAATATAAGGATTAAAGTTTCTTTTTATTCAATATTTGAAATTTCAGAAGAAAAAGAAAATGTGAAAATCAAACTTCAATTCAAACAAATTCAGTCGGTCGGAGGCACAGGAACCCCACAAAACAACATTGAGTCTAGTTTGCCTGTGGTTTTTGGTAACATTATCAATATTTTGCAATATTATCAATCGTCATCAGTGTTTTTTGTCATCATCACCAACAACAGAAACGACTGACACCGGTCTTGAGATTTTGAGCATATTTTGAATCTCTTTTGTTTATAGTCAATACACATGTACATGCAGATCATATCACTGGTAGTGGCTTCTTGAAGTCATTGCTTGGCTGTAAAACGGCCATATCAGAAGTCAGTCAAGCCAAGTCTAATGTCCACCTCAAAGATGGAGACAAGCTGACTTTTGGGGAAAGGGTGTGTATGAAGAAATGTCCAATGAGTTTATTAATGGATGACAGGGTGTTCACGTATATGCTGAAGCTAACTAATAATACTGTGGGTGATTTGTTTAGGAAATTGAAGCAAGATCAACACCTGGTCACACATATGGTAGGTTAATAAACATATTCGTCATATTCTTATTGATACCTCTTTGTAATCAGTTTGCTATGCTATGTAGGTTGTATGACATTTGTGGAGCATAGTGCAGGGCTAGTATTTACAGGAGATTCCCTTTTGATCAGAGCTTGTGGAAGAACAGATTTCCAACAAGGTAATTGCACCTTTAGTGGGACTTACTTTAACTTTACTGCCCTGACAGTAGAGTATTGATACAGTACAATAAGTAATGTTTCATCGTCTGTGCAGGTAGTGCACCAACACTCTACAAGTCTATTTATGACAAGATCTTCGCACTTCCTGGGGACTTCATGATATACCCTGGACATGACTACAGAGGTAAGGAGATAGCTTTACTGACAGTACTGTCAGTCACGGGAGGGACCCAGCAAAGGTACATTGGGAGGGTTAAGCCGCGTCTACACGAGCGATTTTTTGCTTGCACAGGCGACGCAATTTTTTAGGAAATCGAAAATTGCTAGTTCAATTCTGATTTTAATGAGTTATAAAAACCGGAAATCAGAAATTGAAATGATAATTTTCGAATATCTGGCATCAACAAAAATAAAAAAACGGTGATACGGCAGTTTTTCAAAAAAAATTGCGTCTCCTGTGCAAGCATAAAATCGCTCATGTAGCCGCGGCTTTAAAGGGAAAACTTAGCAAGGATGAAGAGGAGAGTCTGACATTTTAAACTTTCATGTGTAGGAATGAGTGTGTCCACGGTTGATGAGGAAAAAGAGTTTAACCCTCGTTTGACACACAACCTGGATGAGTTTGTCCATATCATGGGAACTCTGGGACTTGCAGCACCAAGGAAAATTGGTAAGATTGTAATAAAACATGGCATATCAAATGTCAACAAACTTGTGTACATGTAGTACAGTTTAACCCCACTATCTCAAACTATCAAGGGAAACAAAAAAATAAATTGTTCAAGATTGTGGCAATTCGAAATAACAGAGTAAATATTACAGGGAAATAGCATGAAGGGATATTGTTTCTAGTTCTGTCACTAGTCAGCAGTACAAGGGATTGTATTCACTGCTTGTTTGTTCTCCATCTCCAATTGAATCAATATCTAGTAGAGAAATTATATGACATGTCCATGTTGTAAGATTAAAATACAGAACCATAAATCTCTCAGTACTGTATTTACTCGTTTAAGTGCCACCCCCGATTAAACACCTCCTCCAATTAAGCGCAGCATCTGATGGCAAAATTATTAATAAGCGCAGCCGTCGAATAAGCGCCGCATTTATTCCCACAAAGCAGTACTAATACAATACCTTTTTTGTGTACATTTAGATCAGTCTGTTCCTGCGAATATGTTGGATGGAATTGTTGAAGATGGTAACTTTGAAGTAGATCAAAGTGGAATGAAGAATTAAAGAATCCACAACATTCAAAACTACCAATAATATTGTGGTGTAAAATATGTTAATAGAAAGATTTAGCTAAGATGCTGTTGTTTGGATACATACATGTATATAATCCAAGTATGTACCAGCTATAGTGCAAACCATATGTCCGTGAAATAGTACTAAATAGTGTTATCTCCATTGTTTTCTATTGTTTCATCAGTGCTATTTAGTACCAATTAGTTAGTACTGTTTCACGGACATATGGTTTGCACTCTAGTGAGTGCCTTTTTGCAAACTTTTGCAACAAATAATTGGTTACCAATCACTTTTACTGTCATTAAAGTGTTATTACTTGAGTACTGATACCACTTCCGCAAGAATAACTAAGCAACGTAGCAACAAAGGCAGAAACATAAACACAGTCCTAAAGAGACTGTCATATATAATGTGTTTATTAAGAGACGTGGTTTATAATATACCAATAAAATACATTGAAGGCAGCGGTAGTAGTTTTTAATAGCACTTCATTATGCATCTGCATCATTAATAATACAGTATCATCTACTTGTTCTCAATAAATTAAAATACCAGGCTTAAATACAATAGCGTGTACTCTTTTGCTATATCAGGGAAATCTTAGTCAACACAAAAGACTATATAAATCATATAAATTATTGGTTGTGGTTACTTTAGGATAAACATACTACACAACTAATTGTAGAGGCTTCATCTGCATTGAATTTGCTTAATGAACAAAGCTTTGAAGATGGCCGCACGCACGATGGCTGAAAGCTTGGTTCATTAAACAAATTCAATGCAGATGAAGCCACTATAATTGATTTAACTAGATGCCTACATACAAGCAAATCCTTAATACAACACAACATTCCTATATGCTATGAATGCGATGGACTCGGATAGCAGAAGAAATATGTTGTAACTAGGGTTGCCAGGGTTTTAGCAAGTAAACAAACAACATATGAAATTAAACTAGGAATGACACATATTGAACATCTACTATCAGTAACTGTATGAGTACGTATGCTGGTAACTAATAGTTTTGTTAAGTTTGTCACTAGTTTTGCAGTAGCTTTATATGCACTGAAAGCAAGACATTGTCACATCAAAAGGTATCTTCTATCGACAATTTAGGTGCTTTGGTATGATCTACTTTGTTGTCAGGTATATACCATATTAAGGTCAAAATAAAACTGCAATGTAATGGCTGATAAACAAGGACAAGTCTCTTTGCCATAACTCTGGTCTGTCACTTTGCAACATTTAAGAATTTGCCAACACTTGGAAACAGGCGATATAAACCCATCAGTTTGCTTTAAATTCAAAGCACCCCACACGCAGTAGGTTGAAATCACATCACCATATTGTATCATTTATCATAAAGTGTATTTGTTTTAGCTTCAGTACTGGATTCAGCTAGGCAATATTACTACCAATGAATGAATCAAAGAACTTCTTTTCTGCTTTGTAGGAATTAGACAAAGTCAATCAAATTTGATATTTTTTCATTATAAAACATACAACAGATGCTAAGCCTGCCTAATATACATTTTCCGAAGAAGATTTCTTAAAGTGCCACTAATGCTTAATACAATATTTTGTGACTCAGTTCTTCCTGCATGGTGTGTATAATATGATGGTTTAATATTTGTAAATTTGAAACCTTGCGTTTATGAGTTATAGAGGATTGAAATCTCAATATGCAAATTTGATGATGTCTATCCATCTTGCCATAGCTTATTTAGACTTGTTTAAGAAGAACTTATTTTTTTTAAATGGGGAAAAAGTTATAAATTCATTCATAAAGACTGTAGAAATATTCTGTAAGTTTTCAAATGTCAATAATCAGCACAAGGGCGTTTTTGTATAATAAAAAGCCTGGGTAGACGTCATCAAATTTGCATATTGAGATTTCAATCCTCTATTAATAACTCATAAATGCAAGGTTCAAATTTAGAAATATTAAACCATCATATTATACACACCAGGAAGAACTGATTCACAAAGTATTGTATCTTTAACTCATTTAATACCTTATGTTAAATAATATAAAAGAAATACAACAACCAAGAAAACCAGGAGAAGCGAAGATAACAACAAGATGGCAAATTTAGTAGTCTTATTGTACACTGAGACACACACTGAGATAAAACCATGAGACACCCGGCAATTGCATGTGAAAGACGTTTAGCTAATTGTGGATTTTAATTGGTCGTTCCAAGTAGCTATATCGAGATCGTTTAGGTGCCTTGTTTGTGTGATCAAGTCCCAGCCATGGCTTGGGAATTGGCTGTGTGTCTAAGGATTGAAATATTCAAAAGTGTCAGTCAAAATGTATTCTCTACTTTCTCATAGCACATAATGCTTTGCACCTTGGGGGTAATACAAATGAAAATGGGAGCTTTCTGTCAACCATGTAATTATGCAACACCATTTTCTTTTGTATAACCCCCCAAGGCGCAAAGCATTATGTGCTATGAGAAAGTAGAGAATAGAGTATAAAGTAATATTATATAATGACCATATGATGAACATGTAATTATAGGCAATCATTGAATCGCTAACAAAAGGCATGAAAGACTTACTTGATGAAAAATGAGGTTCAAAATCTTTTATAGAAATTATGTGATCAGACTCTGCAACAAAAAAGATCATTAACCCATTGACTCCTAAACCGGCCGAAACCGGCCGTAAACATCGATACTGCTTTGAAAAATTCTAACTTTCAGAATTTTCGTAACATCGATCTCATGGCCAGTTATTAGTGACAACTAGATAACTCTTCAAATTTTAACCTCAAGTAAACTGACTTACAGGTCCGATTTCTGAGCATTAGTTCAATTTGTTTTTCATAGAAATCAAAAAATGCGTGTTTTTTGATGCAATTTCACACCTCGAAAATGAACGACATTTGACTTGGATTTTCTTCCAAAATACATCATTGCGAAACAAAACGCCACTTTCTCAGCAAACCTTCCATCTCTCTTCTTGATATATTTGTGAATTTTTCCCTCTCTCTTCCTTAACTCGCCGAACAATAGCCATTTCCTTAGGACCACTTTCGCAAACACGTGTTTTCCTTCTGCACGCCCGAAAAGGATGCCGGGAACATTCGACAGCAAGCATCCCGCCATTTCCATTTTATAGAGTGCTGAGCCACTAGGTCTACAGGCAAAATATTGCACTGGTTGCATTCTTTACAAGTCCAAAGTCGCCAAAAATGCCTTTGTAGGTCCTGCAATCCACCACAGAACCAGAGAGACGATTTCACAGTTGAGTCCGCCATTTTGAATTTCGTAACGGCAGTGCCGACATGTCTTCGTGAAAAATCGTTTCTCGCTGCTGGGTTCTTTCAGCAGAACGGTCTCTTACCATACCAGTCAAGCTTAATGATGCTGTCCCTGGGGGCTTCTGTGGTGAATAATGGCTATAAACACTCTAAAAATGCAAAAAAATTGGCCTCTTCAAAGCAGTTACAAACCACTGGCCCCAACGAGCTCCCAAGAAGGAAAGAAAGCACATGTGAAAACGCGAGCCAGGGCATTCAGAACTGTCAAGATTTCCAGGGGAAACCCCTTATATGGAATTGAAATCTTACATGGCGGTGATTAGGTCCAGAAAAATCGCTAAAAAATCAAAATAGATCAGGAAGCGAATGGGTTAATAAAACCTAATAAATGACCGAATGAATGATTAAATAA
>JAUJYZ010001378.1:42214-88196 GCA_033675265.1 Actinostola sp. cb2023 | reverse complement strand
AGTTTTTTGACGGAAGAAGTTTATCTTATTCGACCGAGATTCTGTGCTCGATAGTTTTTTGATGGAAGACGCTTTTCTTAGGCGACCAACATTTTGTGACATTTTAGTATTTTCGCGATCGATCACAAAAAACTGGCCGATTACCAAAACTCTAGCGACGCCGGCAACTCTTTCCAACGCTGAAGCTCTGTAGTTCACAAAAAATTCGTTCACTAACACACAAAAATTCGGTTAATGGCAAAAACTTGGATTGTCGCAAAAAGCTGTGTTGCAAGAAAACTACCCGCTGACGTATTTTGAGGGAAGAAGTTTTTCTTAGTCGACCGAGATTCTGTGCTCGATCGATAGTTTTTGGATGGAAGACGTGTTTCTTAGTGGACCGACATTTTGTGATGGATAGTATATTCGCGATCGATCTCCAAAAAGTAGCCGAATACGAAAATTCTACCGACGTCGAAAACTCTTTCCAACGCAAAAAACTGTGTAGTTCACAAAAAATTCGTTCCTTCACCAGAATTCAGTTATCTCCAAAAAACTTGGTGTGTCGCAAAAAAGCTGTTGTGCAGGAAAACTGGTCGCTCAAGTTTTTTGAGGGAAGAAGTTTTTCTTAGTCGACCGAGATTCTGTGCTCGATAGTTTTTTGATGGAAGACACTTTTCTTAGGCGCCCGACATTTTGTGACATTTTAGTATTTTCGCGAACGATCACAAAAAAACTGGCCGATTATCAAAACTCTACCAACGCCGGCAACTCTTCCCAACGCTGAAGCTCTGTAGTTCACAAAATGTTCGTTCACTGTCACACAAAAATTCGGTTAATGACAAAAACTTGGATTGTCGCAAAAAGCTGTGTTGCAATAAAACTGCTCGCTGACGTATTTTGAGGGAAGCAGTTTTTCTTAGTCGACCGAGATTCTGTGCTCGATCGATAGTTTTTGGATGGAAGACGTTTTTCTTAGTGGACCGACATTTTGTGATGGATAGTATATTCGCGATCGATCTCCAAAAAGTAGCCGAATACGAAAATTCTATCGACGTCGAAAACTCTTTCCAACGCAAAAAAACTGTGTAGTTCACAAAAAATTCGTTCCTTCACCAGAATTCACTTATCTGCAAAAACTTGGTGTGTCGCAAAAAAGCTGTTGTGCAGGGAAAACTGGTCGCTGAAGTTTTTTGAGGGAAGAAGTTTTTCTAAGTCGACCGAGATTCTGTGCTCGTTAGTTTTTTGATGGAAGACGCTTTTCTTAGGCCACCGACATTTTGTGATGAATAGTATTTTCGCGATCGATCTCCAAAAAGTAGCCGAATACGAAAAAACTCTATCGACGTCGAAAACTCTTTCCAACGCAAAACACTGTGTAGTTCACAAAAAATTCGCTCCTTCACCAGAATTCAGTTATCTGCAAAAAACTTGGTTTGTCGCAAAAAAAGCTGTTTTACAGGAAAAAACTGGTCGCTGAAGTTTTTTTTGAGGTTAATGTTCCCAACCCATGAAATAAGAACAGACAACAACCTTTTTGTGGGGTAAAGGGGTAGGGAAAGAAGCACTCCAAAGCTCAAGAATATAACAAAGCACAAAGGGTTAGAATCCAGCCTCATATCGGGGGTCAAGGGGTCATATCCCCCAGACACATGAGAGGTCATAATCCTCCCATAACCCGGCACGGAGAAGGACTCATCCTAGGGGGGTGGTCACAATCCCCCAATATATTTTAGGTCAAACCTCCTAATGGAATCGGAAGGGGGGTTACAATCCCCCTTAGATCGGACAGACGGGTCATCATCCCCCCTGACCGTGAGAGGTCATAATCCTCTCACCCAACACGGAGGAAGACTTTCCCAGGGGGTTACACCCACACCCCCTGGTAAGTGATCGAAATAGCTTAGAGTTATTGCGCCATAGTTCCCATGGCAACCAGACTGCTGAGGGGTCACCCTCCCCATTCTAGCCAACCACGAGAGTCTATGGGGCAAAAGTGACCTGCATAGGAGCACTTCTTCCCACAAATACACGAAGTGTATTCCCATAGACGAACCCCAGGAAAAAGAGAAAATAATAATAGTAAAAGCTAAAATAAAATATAAGGAAAATAACTGAAGTAGATAAATAGATAAAGTAGTGAGATCCAATCTATTTGTGAATATCCCCACATGCAAATCAGTGGGCTTCCAATGTACATTTCATGGCATCAATTTCAGTTAAGGTCAACTGCTTTCTGATATATAAACTCTTCACAATGAACTTATAACAAATGCTTTTTCAATGTCAAGCGTATAATGGCTGCTTCCATGAACTAAATAAACTTAGAATGACAGCTATAATCTCAGTTACACTAGGCAGCATGCCGGACACGAAACCACCAAAAAAACACTGTGTGGGAAAAGTTAGGGGACGTGTATACCCCTACCATGCAATACTGCAACCTGTGGGGTTTTAAGGTTCCTAACGCTACTTTACTAATAGAACTGTTTACATGACATTCAGTCCATGCCCTTGTTATGTATGTCGCTGCACAGAACCAGTGCAGAAATCCTTTCGACCAACCACCCAGTGCCCCATATCGGCAGTAAGATGATCTGGACATCGGTGCCCTCTGAAGCCTCTTGTGAGTGGCTGTAGGTTCTGCAAGCAAAATTAAACTCGCAGCCAGTAGAGAATGCAGACCCAATGCATTATAATAAACAGAATACCCGTAGAATACTGTAGCGGCGGGGGCTACATAATGGTTTTAGTCAGGAGCCCATTAGACAAACAAAACTCACCAATAGAAGACCGGCACTATTTTCGACCCTCGTGGTCGCACGAACACAAACATACATGAGACACAAGATCAAACGAGACAGCGAAAACAGATGAATTACAGTGGAACACGGACACGGGACGACACGGAACACAATACAAACACTTGTTGAGGGAAGCCTTAACAAGTTAATACACCGACGCAATAACAGTTATTCGGGCCGGTAATCAACATACAAATCAATAACCCCAATTGCCAGGTAGGTTAACGATACAGTAATAATAAATTTGAGAAGTAGTGAAGGGATTTGGTAGATTTATGCAGTATCTAATATATGGCAAAAATGAAAATAAGCTTGATGATGATGATCTACTTTGTCATTCAGATGAATTCCATCGCTCAGGTAAATGTTGGTAGAGGGACATGAAAGGCCACCGGCGGGTGGCGCCACATTTGTTCATATTCCGCGTTTGCCAAGGACTGGGCAATGCATCTGATCATTCAACTAGTCGGCAACAGATTGATAATAATAATAATGATAACTTCCGGATGGCAATTATACTTTGGCAAATGACCACAAATTTGACAGAGAAATCATGATGTAAATATGTGTGTACATAGACTACTATAGCCTCCTTAGCAGCCGCCCTTAGTTTTCGTCACGCAAGGCTGATATAAAACTCTCAAATCTAGCCCGCCGGAAATTCAAATTGGTGGAAAGTTGGTTGAGACGTTCAGATCTTTGAACAAAGTTTTCAACCGACGATGACTGTTGCAATATGTAATTAGATATTGACATAAGTATCAGGTTTCATATACTCGTTGTAGTTTTACACTTAGAGAATAAAGTCGTGTTGTACATCGTCGCACAATCTCGTCGTTCTTATTGAGTCGAACACGCTATCGAAACATGGTGGCAGCTTGGTAAAAACAACAAAATGTCTAAGGATTCACCATCTTCATCAACGGCGCCGATGCCTGCGCCAATACAAGGAATTACGCCTCCCAACAAGCTCGAAGTTCTCGACCGAGACAAGCTAGTGGAGAACTGGAAAACGTTCAAGCAAATGTGGCAAAATTACGCCAATGATTACTAGTATGAGAGCACAGACCGAGGAATACCGTATCGCACTGTTCCTTCACTGTATAGGACCAGATGCCTTGAGAATCTACAACGGGTTTGACTTCGCCACCGAAGAGGAACAGAAGTCGTTGGAGAATGTAATACAGAAGTTCGACCAGTATGCAATAGGTGAACTCAACGAAACATATGAACGCTTCCAGTTCAATGACCGCAACCAAAAGCCAGGTGAGTCGATTGACTCCTATGTTACAGCGCTAAGAAATCAGTCCAAGACACGTAACTTTTGTAAGTGTATGAACCAATCGTTAATAAGAGATAGGATTGTCTGTGGGATCCAAAACCCCAAGACACGCCAGCGCTTACTCCAAGAAAGAAGACTGGACATCAAAAAGTGTATAGATATCTGTCGTAGTGCTGAAACAGCAGCAGCGCAGTTGAAAGCTATTAGTGGAACTACAACCAGTTCTGATGTTCATAAAGTGAGATTTGAAAATCGAAACAAGCGTCCGTCGCGACAAAAGTATGAAAGGAATGATCGGAATGCAGAATCAGAGAAGATAATCAAATGCAAATTCTGCGGTGGCGAACACCCAGCTTCGCGAGAAAAATGCCCAGCGTGGGGGGAAAAGTGCCGTAAATGTAAAGGCCTTAACCATTTCTCTAGAGTTTGCAGATCTAATTCACGTAATGTCCGTGGAGTATATGAAGATCACGAGACCGACGAGAGCGATGTAGAAATCGTATCCGGTGTCAGCGAGTTGTGTGACAGCATACACGCCGTACAACAATGTGGTTTCCTGAAGGAAATCTACGTCGAGATGCTGATTGACGAAAAGAGCGTGACCTTCCAGGTCGACAGTGGATCATCCATAAATATCATCCCCGAAAAGTATGCGGGAGAGCAGCCGATCATCCCGACGCAGAGAAGATTAAGAATGTGGAACGGCGCCGAAATGAATCCCGTTGGTACCACGAGGTTAATCATTCGCAATCCCAAAGACAGGAAAAAATACTCGCTGGAGTTCATAGTCGTGAAAGAAAGCCTCACACCACTTATCGGAGCAAGAGCGGCTCAGCACATGCAACTCATCACGGTAAATGCAGACAAGTTCGTCACGGCATCGAATGTTAAAAGCGTGAAAGAGACATCAGAGGTGAAGCGCCTTACAACCGTTGAGCAGTTGCTGGAAGAGTACAGCGATGTACTTAACCGTCAATTAGGAACCCTAAATGGGAAAGTACACCTAGAAGTAGACAAGGATGTGAAGCCCGTTATAACGCCCGTCAGAAGAGTCCCAACCGCGCTTACTGCCAAGTTAAAGGCCGAGCTCGACAAGTACGTAGAGTTAGGAGTACTTGCACCCATAGAAGAGCCAACGCCCTGGGTCAGCAGCCTTGTGGTTGCAACAAAGAAGTCAGGAGCTCTGAGAGTTTGCATTGACCCCAGGGAACTCAACAAAGCCCTCAAAAGAGAGACGTATCAGTTGCCGATCCTAGACGAGATCCTACCCGAGCTGGCACAAGCAAAAGTATTCTCGACAGTCGACTTGCGGTCGGGTTTCTGGCATTGCGTACTTGACGAGGAGTCGAGTATCCTCACGACCTTCGCAACCCCTTACGGGAGATACAGATGGCGCAGACTGCCGTTTGGTCTTAACGTATCGTCGGAGATCTTACAGAGGAATGTCAACCAAGCCCTAGAAGGCCTAGAAGGAGTGCTTGACATCACAGACGACATTCTAATATATGGCGTTGGAAGCACAGATGACCAGGCCAATGCGGACCATGACCAGAAACTGCGTGCGCTTCTACAAAGATGTCGGGAGCGCGGGATAGCACTGAACAAGGACAAGGTCAAGCTTAGACGCAAAGAAGTCACCTTTATGGGGCACGTGTTCACAAGTAATGGCCTCAAGATAGACCCCGATAAGGTCAAAGCGATTGTGAACATGCCGAAGCCAGAAGACATTCAAGGCGTTCAGAGGCTAAACGGTTTCGTCAACTACCTTGCCAAGTTTCTGCCCAAGCTATCAGATGTAATGTTGCCCATTCGCGAGCTCACACGAAAGGACGTCGAATGGCAGTGGTCCGAGAAACAAGAGAAGGCCTTCGCAGAGGTAAAGAGAGCAGTCACTGAGGCTCCAGTGCTCAGATACTACGATCCCAAGAAGGACCTTGAGATTCAATGTGACGCGAGTCAGAGTGGTTTAGGAGCAACGCTAATGCAAGAAGGCAAACCCATCGCATATGCAAGTCGTGCATTGTCAGAGTGTGAAACTCGTTACGCCCAAATCGAGAAAGAAATGTTAGCAATAGTCTACTCCTTAGAGAAATTTCACCAATATACATTTGGACGTCTAGTCAAAGTTCAAAGTGACCATAAACCATTAGAAGCGATATTGAAGAAACCATTGTCGCGTGCACCGCAGAGACTGCGAGGCATGATGATGCGACTGCAGAGGTACGTCGTAGAAGTTCACTATGAACGCGGGACCAATATGTTGATCGCTGACATGCTCTCGCGAGCATACCTCACGGAGCCGGATTTCAAAGGTCAAGCCGAGTTCGAGCAGATAAATATGGCCAAGTTCCTGCCTATCACAGACCAACGTCTCGAGGAGATAAGACAAGAGACGAATTGGGACGACACCCTTCAAGTCCTCTCGGCTGTAATTCTTCAAGGATGGCCGGAAGCCAAAGCTGATGTTCCCTCGCAGGCAACCACATACTTCAGTATATGAGACGAGCTTACAGTACAGGACGGTATAATACTCAGGGGCGACAGAGTCATCATCCCATCCAGTTTACGTCAGAGCCTCAAAGAGAAGATTCATTTATCACACATGGGAATTGAGTCATGTCTACGACGAGCGAGAGAGTGCGTTTACTGGCCTGGGATGTCAGCGGACATCAGACAACTCATCGAGACGTGCGAAACCTGTAGAAAATTCGAGGTAAGCCAGCCTAAAGAAAGTCTAATGCCACATGAGGTACCATCTCATCCATGGCAGAGAGTCGGTGTTGATCTTTTCGAGTTGAACAATAAAGATTACTTAGTCTGTGTAGACTACTACAGCAACTTTTGGGAAGTAGACAGGTTGAGAGATACCAAAGCCAACACAGTCATACTCAAGATGAAAAGCCACTTCTCAAGATATGGCTGTCCTGATGTGGTAATCAGTGACAATGGCCCTCAATTTTCTTGCAGAGAGTTTGCCAAGTTTGCGCACGACTGGGAGTTCGAACACAATACCAGCAGCCCTGGCAACAGTAAGGCCAACGGTGAGGCCGAATCCGCCGTAAAAACAGCGAAGAACCTGATGAAGAAGTCACTTGAAGCTGGAACTGACCTGTACACCGCCATTCTGGACTACAGAAACACACCAACGCAAGGACTAGAGACAAGCCCTGCGCAGAGGCTCATGAACCGGAGGACGAAGACATTACTCCCAACCACGAAAAGACTACTACAGCCTCGTGTATACTACGCCGACAAGGAGCAGAGTCAACTAAAGCAGCGCCAAGAAAGGCAGCGAGCCATATATGACTAAAATGCAAGGGACCTACCACCCCTCTGTGAAGGAGACACAGTTCGTATGAAGCCCTTCGGACCAGGTGAAAGAATGTGGAGGAAAGCGATCGTGACGGAGAAGTTAGATGACAGGTCGTACTACGTAGAGAACCAAGATGGAGGAACCTACCGCCGCAACCGACAACATCTGAACAAGTCAAGGGAGCAGCCGCCTCCAACAGACAG
This sequence comes from Actinostola sp. cb2023, assembly GCA_033675265.1. Classification (NCBI taxonomy): domain Eukaryota; kingdom Metazoa; phylum Cnidaria; class Anthozoa; order Actiniaria; family Actinostolidae; genus Actinostola; species Actinostola sp. cb2023. The sequence continues at coordinate 80,615 of JAUJYZ010001378.1, read as the reverse complement.
ACGACAGGCCCACATCTCAACAGCAGAACAAGCCCCCAACCCAAGCGGCAATGCAGACAAGCAGAACCGTCCCCCACCAGCAACAGTTGAAGTTCAAGACAACACCCACATCGAACAGGAGCAGACAGCACCCCGTCGTTCGCAGAGGACAAGAAACGTACCGAGCTACTTAAATGACTTTGTTACTGACAACTGACTAAGTAGTTGTCTATGAACACGTTACAGTTATACCTTTGATTGATTGATTAATATTATTATTTTATTATAATACGGGTCCGAACCTCAAGGGGGAGGATGTTGCAATATGTAATTAGATATTGACATAAGTATCAGGTTTCATATACTCGTTGTAGTTTTACACTTAGAGAATAAAGTCGTGTTGTACATCTTTGCACAATCTCGTCGTTCTTATTGAGTCGAACACGCTATCGAAACAATGACGTACAATAGTACGTCCAGATACCAGACCACGAGGTATACGCGCGGCATCTTAGAATCTATCCCCAACGTTGAAATTGCACATAATAATATGACAATCCCGGAAATATTTGCTCCTATATATATGTACTACAAGTGTGTAGGAAGGAATACTTAACTCTGATGTGAAGAAACCGCTCCGTGGTGAAGGATTCAGCGCCCGACGTGGTGTCGCCGTCCTGTTGTAGGTTGCCGAGTAAACGGTTCGGTGTTCTGGTTTGGTTGTAGACGTTGTAGTGATGGTGGTGTTCTTTCAAAACACTCCGCATAGAAGATCGATCTCGTAACTTGTTAGAGCCAGTTAGTCTTTGTTGAAGAGCTACAGGCTATTGCCCAAGGCATCGATCCCGTTCTGTCGGCATAAATATCAGAGCTCTGTACCGCCACGTGTAACGCTTGATCGGGTTCTTGCGGGATATTCTTGGAGGTGTGTGAGCCGAATATGGCATTTACATTTACGGGCTTTCAATGAGTGTCTTCAGCGCTTGGAGTTGCTCCTCTTTAAAGTCACATTCAATCGATGCAGCTCACGAATGGCATTCAAAACCGCGTGGTCGATTAATTATCATCAACGGTTGTGATCGTCGCCAAAGTACGCGTAGCAGGCATACAGTTACAAACACAGTTTAGGAAGAAATATCCACTTCATCAATGAGATTAAAATAGGACTAGAGAATACATTTTGTGCACCACAAGCTGACTCAATGTAGAATGAGCATGTTTGAGGCATATGCAAGCTAACATTACAACATTTGATTGACATATTATATACCGATGTTACAGTGATTGCACAATATACAAGACCTGTAATCTGAGAGTCATCACCAGATGACCTTTGGATGTAAACATGAAAGGGGGGCTTTGTCTCAACTAATCTTAATCCCAGATCTGTTTGCTCTCATTACTGTTATGACATGCCAGGAATACATAGTTACATAGATGCTATTATGATATTATAAATGGTTCCTGGTTATCACATTAACTTAAATTTATAGTGCCTATAAATGTGGCTGAAGAAGTTTTTCTTAGTCGACCGACATTTTGTGATGAATAGTATTTTCGCGATCGATCTCCAAAATGTAGCCGAATACGAAAACTCTATCGACGTCGAAAACTCTTTCCAACGCAAAAAACTGTGTAGTCGTTCCTTCACCAGAATTCAGTTATCTGCAAAAAACTTGGTGTGTCGCAAAAAGCTGTGTTGCAATAAAACTGCTCGCTGACGTATTTTGAGGGAAGAAGTTTTTCTTAGACGACCGAGATTCTGTGCTCGATAGTTTTTTGATGGAAGACGCTTTTCTTAGAACACCGACATTTTGTGATGAATAGTATTTTCGCGATCGATCTCCAAAAAGTAGCCGAATACGAAAACTCTATCGACATCGAAAACTCTTTCCAACGCAAAAAAACTGTGTACTTCACAAAAAATTCGTTCCTTCACCAGAATTCAGTAATCTGCAAAAAACTTGGTTTGTCGGAAAAAAGCTATTTTGCAGGAAAACTGAGCAATGCAGTTTTTTTGAAATAACAAGTTGGAAAACTGATGCTGCAGTTTTTTGAGGGAAGAAGTTTTTCTTAGTCGACCGAGATTCTGTGCTCGATCGATAGTTTTTCGATGGAAGACGTTTTTCTTAGTGGACCGACATTTTGTGATGGATAGTATATTCGCGAACGATCTCCAAAAAGTAGCCGAATACGAAAATTCTATCGACGTCGAAAACTCTTTCCAATGCAAAAAACTGTGTAGCTACAAAAAAATTCGTTCCTTCACCAGAATTCAGTTATCTGCAAAAAACATGGTGTGTCGCAAAAAAACTGTTGTGCAGGAAAACTGGTCGCTGAAGTTTTTTGAGGGACGACGTTTTTCTTAGTCGACCGAGATTCTGTGCTCGATCGATAGTTTTTTGATGGAAGACGCTTTTCTTAGGCCACCGACATTTTGTGATGAATAGTATTTGCGCGATCGATCACAAAAAACTGGCCGATTACCAAAACTCTAGCTACGCCGGCAACTCTTCCCAACGCTGAAGCTCTGTAGTTCACAAAAAATTCGTTACTTCACCAGAATTCAGTTATCTGCAAAAAAACTTGAAACTTTGGTAATCGGCCAGTTTTTTGAGATCGATCGCGAAAACACTAAAATGTCACAAAATGTCGGTCGCCTAAGAAAAGCGTCTTCCCTCAAAAACCTAACGAGCACAGAATCTCGGTCGAAGAAGATAAACTTCTTCCCTCCAATAACTTCAGCGACCAGTTTTCCTGCAAAACATCTTTTTTGCGACAAACCACGTTTTGTCCAGATAACTGAATTGTGGTGAAGGAACGATTTTTTTGTGAACTACAGAGCTTCAGCATTGGGAAGAGTTGCCCGCGTCGGTACAGTTTTCGTATTCGGCTACTTTTTGGAGATCGATCGCGAAAATACTATCCATCACAAAATGTCGGTTGCCTAAGAAAATCGTCTTCCATCCAAAAACTATCGAGCACAGAATCTCGGTCGGCGAAGAAAAAATTATTCCCTCAACATACTTCTGCGAGCAGTTTTGCAACTTCTTATGTCAAAAAAACTGCACCGCTCAGTTTTCCTGCAAAATAGCTTTTTTATGACAAAGCAAGTCTTTTGCAGATAACTGAATTCTGGTGAAGGAACGAATTTTTTGTGAACTATAGAGCGTCAGTGTTGTGAAGAGTTGCCGGCCTCGCTAGAGTTTTGGTAATCGACGAGTTTTTTGAGATCGATCGCGAGAATACTAAAATGTCACAAAACGTCGGTCGCCTAAGAAAAGCATCTTCCTTCAAAAACCTAACGAGCACAGAATCTCGGTCGAACAAGATAAATTCTTCTGTCAAAAAAACTGCACCGCTCAGTTTTCCTGCAAAACTGCTTATTTTGCGACAAACCAAGGTTTTTTCCAGATAACTGAATTCTGGCGAGGTAACAATTTTTTTGTGGACTACACAGGTTTTTGCGTTGGAAAGAGTTTTCGACGTCGATAGAGTTTTCGTATTCGACTACTTTTTGGAGATCGATCGCGAAAACACTATCCATCACAAAATGTCGGTTGCCTAAGAAAATCGTCTTCCATCCAAAAACTATCGAGCACAGAATCTCGGTCGGCTAAGAAAAAAATATTTCCTCAAAATACTTCAGCGAACAGTTTTCCTGCAATACAGCTTTTTGCGAAAATCCAAGATTTTGCCATTAACCCAATTTTTGTGTGTCAGTGAACGAATTTTATTGAACTACAGAGCTTCAGCGTTGGGAAGATTTCCGGCGGTTGTAGAGCTTTGGTAATCGGCCAGTTTTTTGAGATCGATCGCGAGAATACTAAAATGTCACAAAACGTCGGTCGCCTAAGAAAAGCGTCTTCCTTCAAAAAACTAACGAGCACAGAATCTCGGTCGAATAAGATAAACTTCTTCTGTCAAAAAAACTGCACCGCTCAGTTTTCCTGCAAAACAGCTTTTTTTGCGACAAACCAAGATTTTGCCATTAACCCAATTTTTGTGTGTTAGTGAACGATTTTTTTTTGTGAACTACAGAGCTTGAGCGTATGGAGATCGATCGAGAGAATACTAAAATGTCACAAAACGTCGGTCGCCTAAGAAAATCGTCTTCCATCCAAAAACTATCGAGCACAGAATCTCGGTCGGCGAAGAAAAAATTCTTCCCTCAACATACTTCAGCGAGCAGTTTTCCTGCAATACAGCTTTTTGCGACAATCCAAGATTTTGCCATTAACTCAATTTTTGTCCGTCAGTGAACGAATTTTTTGTAAACTACAGAGCTTCAGCGTTGGGAAGAGTTGCCGGCGTCTGTAGAGCTTTGGTAATCGGCCAGTTCTTTGAGATCGATCGCGAAAATACTAAAATGTCACAAAATGTCGGTCGCCTAAGAAAAGCGTCTTCCATCCAAAAACCTAACGAGCACAGAATCTCGGTCGAAGAAGATAAACTTCTTTCCTCCAATAACTTCAGCGACCAGTTTTCCTGCAAAACATCTTTTTTGCGACAAACCACGTTTTGTCCAGATAACTGAATTCTGGTGAAGGAACGATTTTTTTATGAACTACAGAGCTTCAGCGTTGGGAAGAGTTGCCGGCGTGAGGTAGAGGTTTAGTAATGGGCCCTTTTTTTTGTAATCGATCGCGAAAATACTAAAATGTCACGAAATGTCGGTCGCCTAAGAAAAGCGTCTTCCATCAAAAAACAATCGAACACAGAATCTCGGTCGAATAAGATAAACTTCTTCTGTTAAAAAATTGCAGGATCAGTTTTCCAAATTCTTATGTCAAAAAAACTGCACCGCTCAGTTATCCTTCAAAACAGCTTTTTTGCGACAAACCAATTTTTTTGCACATAACTAAATTCTGGTGAAGGAAAGATTTTTTTATGAACTACAGAGCTTCAGCGTTGGGAAGAGTTGCCCGCGTCGGTACTGTTTTCGTATTCGGCCAGTTTTTGGAGATCGATCGCGAGAATAATAAAATGTCACAAAACGTCGGTCGCCTAAGAAAATCGTCTTCCATCCAAAAACTATCGAGCACAGAATCTCGGTCGGCGAAGAAAAAATTCTTCCCTCAAAATACTTCAGCGACCAGTTTTCCTGCAAAACATCTTTTTTGCGACAAACCACGTTTTGTCCAGATAACTGAATTCTGGTGAAGGAACGATTTTTTTATGAACTACAGAGCTTCAGCGTTGGGAAGAGTTGCCGAAGTGGGTATAGTTTTCGTATTCCGCTTCTTTTTGGAGATCGATCGCCAAAATACTGTCCATCACAAAATGTCGGTCCACTAAGAAAAACGTCTTGCATCCAAAAACTATTGAGCACAGAATCTCGCTCGGCGAAGAAAAAATTTTCTTCCCTCAACATACTTCAGCGAGCACTTTTCCTTGCAATACAGCTTTTTGCGACAATCCAAGATTTTGCCATTAACCCAATGTTTGTGTGTCAGTGAACGAATTTTTTGTGAACTACAGAGCTTCAGCGTTGGAAACAGTTGCCGGCGTCTGTAGAGCTTTGGTAATCGGCCAGTTTTTTGAGATCGATCGCGAAAACACTAAAATGTCACAAAATGTCGGTCGCCTAAGAAAAGCGTCTTCCATTAAAAAAACTAACGAGCACAGAATCTCGGTCGAAGAAGATAAACTTCTTCCCTCCAATAACTTCAGCGACCAGTTTTCCTGCAAAACATCTTTTTTGCGACAAACCACGTTTTGTCCAGATAACTCAATTCTGGTGAAGGAACGATTTTTTTATGAACTACAGAGCTTCAGCATTGGGAAGAGTTGCCCGAATCGGTACAGTTTTCGTATTCGGCTACTTTTTGGAGATCGATCGCGAAAATACTATCCATCACAAAATTGTCGGTCGCCTAAGAGAAACGTCTTCCATACACAAACTATCGAGCACAGAATCTCGGTCGACTAATAAAAATTCTTCCCTCAACATACTTCAGCGAGCAGTTTTCCTGCAATACAGCTTTTTGCGACAATCCAAGATTTTGCCATTAACTCAATTTTTGTGTGTCAGTGAACGAATTTTTTGTAAACTACAGAGCTTCAGCGTTGGGAAGAGTTGCCGGCGTCTGTAGAGCTTTGGTAATCGGCCAGTTCTTTGAGATCGATCGCGAAAATACTAAAATGTCACAAAATGTCGGTCGCCTAAGAAAAGCGTCTTCCATCCAAAAACCTAACGAGCACAGAATCTCGGTCGAAGAAGATAAAATTCTTCCCTCCAATAACTTCAGCGACCAGTTTTCCTGCAAAACATCTTTTTTGCGACATTCCACGTTTTGTCCAGATAACTGAATTCTGGTGAAGGAACGATTTTTTTATGAACTACAGAGCTTCAGCGTTGGGAAGAGTTGCCGGCGTGAGGTAGAGGTTTAGTAATGGGCCCTTTTTTTTGTAATCGATCGCGAAAATACTAAAATGTCACGAAATGTCGGTCGCCTAAGAAAAGCATCTTCCATCAAAAAACAATCGAACACAGAATCTCGGTCGAATAAGATAAACTTCTTCTGTTAAAAAATTGCAGGATCAGTTTTCCAAATTCTTCTGTCAAAAAAACTGCACCGCTCAGTTTTCCTGCAAAACAGCTTTTTTTGCGACAAACCAAGATTTTGCCATTAACCCAATTTTTGTGTGTTAGTGAACGATTTTTTTGTGAACTACAGAGCTTCAGCGTATGGAGATCGATCGAGAGAATACTAAAATGTCACAAAACGTCGGTCGCCTAAGAAAATCGTCTTCCATCCAAAAACTATCGAGCACAGAATCTCGGTCGGCGAAGAAAAAATTCTTCCCTCAACATACTTCAGCGAGCAGTTTTCCTGCAATACAGCTTTTTGCGACAATCCAAGATTTTGCCATTAACTCAATTTTTGTGCGTCAGTGAACGAATTTTTTGTAAACTACAGAGCTTCAGCGTTGGGAAGAGTTGCCGGCGTCTGTAGAGCTTTGGTAATCGGCCAGTTCTTTGAGATCGATCGCGAAAATACTAAAATGTCACGAAATGTCGGTCGCCTAAGAAAAGCGTCTTCCATCCAAAAACCTAACGAGCACAGAATCTCGGTCGAATAAGATAAACTTCTTCTGTTAAAAAATTGCAGGATCAGTTTTCCAAATTCTTATGTCAAAAAAACTGCACCGCTCAGTTATCCTTCAAAACAGCTTTTTTTGCGACAAACCAATTTTTTTGCACATAACTAAATTCTGGTGAAGGAAAGATTTTTTTATGAACTACAGAGCTTCAGCGTTGGGAAGAGTTGCCCGCGTCGGTACTGTTTTCGTATTCGGCCAGTTTTTGGAGATCGATCGCGAGAATAATAAAATGTCACAAAACGTCGGTCGCCTAAGAAAATCGTCTTCCATCCAAAAACTATCGAGCACAGAATCTCGGTCGGCGAAGAAAAAATTCTTCCCTCAAAATACTTCAGCGAGCAGTTTTCCTGCAATACAGCTTTTTGCGACAATCCAAGATTTTGCCATTAACTCAATTTTTGTGTGTCAGTGAACGAATTTTTTGTAAACTACAGAGCTTCAGCGTTGGAAAGAGTTGCCGGCGTCTGTAGAGCTTTGGTAATCGGCCAGTTTTTTGAGATCGATCGCGAAAACACTAAAATGTCACAAAATGTCGGTCGCCTAAGAAAAGCGTCTTCCATTAAAAAAACTAACGAGCACAGAATCTCGGTCGAAGAAGATAAACTTCTTCCCTCCAATAACTTCAGCGACCAGTTTTCCTGCAAAACATCTTTTTTGCGACAAACCACGTTTTGTCCAGATAACTCAATTCTGGTGAAGGAACGATTTTTTTATGAACTACAGAGCTTCAGCATTGGGAAGAGTTGCCCGAATCGGTACAGTTTTCGTATTCGGCTACTTTTTGGAGATCGATCGCGAAAATACTATCCATCACAAAATTGTCGGTCGCCTAAGAGAAACGTCTTCCATACACAAACTATCGAGCACAGAATCTCGGTCGACTAATAAAAATTCTTCCCTCAACATACTTCTCCGAGCAGTTTTCCAACTTGTTATGTAAAAAAAACTGCACCGCTCAGTGTTCCTGCAAAATAGCTTTTTTACGACAAACCAAGTCTTTTGCAGATAACTGAATTCTGGTGAAAGAACGAATTTTTTGTGAACTACAGAGCGTCAGTGTTGGGAAGAATTGCCGGCGTCGCTAGAGTTTTGGTAATCGGTGAGTTTTTTGAGATCGATCGCGAGAATACTAAAATGTCACAAAACGTCGGTCGCCTAAGAAAAGCGTCTTCCTTCAAAAAAGTAACGAGCACAGAATCTCGGTCGAACAAGATAAACTTCTACCCTCAAAAAACTTGATCGACCAGTTTTCCTGCAAAACAGCTTTTTTGCGACAAACCAAGTTTTTTGCAGATAACTGAATTCTGGTGAAGGAACGATTTTTTTTTGAACTACACAGGTTTTTGCGTTGGAAAGAGTTTTCGACGTCGATAGAGTTTTCGTATTCGGCTACTTTTAGGAGATCGATCGCGAAAATACTATCCATCACAAATGTCGGTCCACCAAGAAAAACGTCTTCCATCCAAAAACTATCGAGCACAGAATCTCGGTCGACTTAGAAAAACTTCTTCCCTCCAACAACTTCAGCGACCAGTTTTCCTGCAAAACATCTTTTTTGCGACAAACCAAGTTTTTTGCAGATAACTGAATTCTGGTGAAGGAACGATTTTTTTTTGAACTACACAGGTTTTTGCGTTGGAAAGAGTTTTCGACGTCGATAGAGTTTTCGTATTCGGCTACTTTTAGGAGATCGATCGCGAAAATACTATCCATCACAAATGTCGGTCCACCAAGAAAAACGTCTTCCATCCAAAAACTATCGAGCACAGAATCTCGGTCGACTTAGAAAAACTTCTTCCCTCCAACAACTTCAGCGACCAGTTTTCCTGCAAAACATCTTTTTTGCGACAAACCACGTTTTGTCCAGATAACTGAATTCTGGTGAAGGAACGATTTTTTTGTGAACTACAGAGCTTCAGCATTGGGAAGAGTTGCCCGCGTCGGTACAGTTTTCGTATTCGGCTACTTTTTGGAGATCGATCGCGAAAATACTATCCATCACAAAATGTCGGTTGCCTAAGAAAATCGTCTTCCATCCAAAAACTATCGAGCACAGAATCTCGGTCGGCGAAGAAAAAATTATTCCCTCAACATACTTCAGCGAACAGTTTTCCTGCAATACAGCTTTTTGCGAAAATCCAAGATTTTGCCATTAACCCAATTTTTGTGTGTCAGTGAACGAATTTTATTGAACTACAGAGCTTCAGCGTTGGGAAGATTTCCGGCGGTTGTAGAGCTTTGGTAATCGGCCAGTTTTTTGAGATCGATCGCGAGAATACTAAAATGTCACAAAACGTCGGTCGCCTAAGAAAAGCGTCTTCCTTCAAAAAACTAACGAGCACAGAATCTCGGTCGAATAAGATAAACTTCTTCTGTCAAAAAAACTGCACCGCTCAGTTTTCCTGCAAAACAGCTTTTTTTGCGACAAACCAAGATTTTGCCATTAACCCAATTTTTGTGTGTTAGTGAACGATTTTTTTGTGAACTACAGAGCTTGAGCGTATGGAGATCGATCGAGAGAATACTAAAATGTCACAAAACGTCGGTCGCCTAAGAAAATCGTCTTCCATCCAAAAACTATCGAGCACAGAATCTCGGTCGGCGAAGAAAAAATTCTTCCCTCAACATACTTCAGCGAGCAGTTTTCCTGCAATACAGCTTTTTGCGACAATCCAAGATTTTGCCATTAACTCAATTTTTGTCCGTCAGTGAACGAATTTTTTGTAAACTACAGAGCTTCAGCGTTGGGAAGAGTTGCCGGCGTCTGTAGAGCTTTGGTAATCGGCCAGTTCTTTGAGATCGATCGCGAAAATACTAAAATGTCACAAAATGTCGGTCGCCTAAGAAAAGCGTCTTCCATCCAAAAACCTAACGAGCACAGAATCTCGGTCGAAGAAGATAAACTTCTTTCCTCCAATAACTTCAGCGACCAGTTTTCCTGCAAAACATCTTTTTTGCGACAAACCACGTTTTGTCCAGATAACTGAATTCTGGTGAAGGAACGATTTTTTTATGAACTACAGAGCTTCAGCGTTGGGAAGAGTTGCCGGCGTGAGGTAGAGGTTTAGTAATGGGCCCTTTTTTTTGTAATCGATCGCGAAAATACTAAAATGTCACGAAATGTCGGTCGCCTAAGAAAAGCGTCTTCCATCAAAAAACAATCGAACACAGAATCTCGGTCGAATAAGATAAACTTCTTCTGTTAAAAAATTGCAGGATCAGTTTTCCAAATTCTTATGTCAAAAAAACTGCACCGCTCAGTTATCCTTCAAAACAGCTTTTTTTGCGACAAACCAATTTTTTTGCACATAACTAAAAATTCTGGTGAAGGAAAGATTTTTTTATGAACTACAGAGCTTCAGCGTTGGGAAGAGTTGCCCGCGTCGGTACTGTTTTCGTATTCGGCCAGTTTTTGGAGATCGATCGCGAGAATAATAAAATGTCACAAAACGTCGGTCGCCTAAGAAAATCGTCTTCCATCCAAAAACTATCGAGCACAGAATCTCGGTCGGCGAAGAAAAAATTCTTCCCTCAAAATACTTCAGCGACCAGTTTTCCTGCAAAACATCTTTTTTGCGACAAACCACGTTTTGTCCAGATAACTGAATTCTGGTGAAGGAACGATTTTTTTATGAACTACAGAGCTTCAGCGTTGGGAAGAGTTGCCGAAGTGGGTATAGTTTTCGTATTCCGCTTCTTTTTGGAGATCGATCGCCAAAATACTGTCCATCACAAAATGTCGGTCCACTAAGAAAAACGTCTTGCATCCAAAAACTATTGAGCACAGAATCTCGCTCGGCGAAGAAAAAATTCTTCCTCAACATACTTCAGCGAGCACTTTTCCTTGCAATACAGCTTTTTGCGACAATCCAAGATTTTGCCATTAACCCAATTTTTGTGTGTCAGTGAACGAATTTTTTGTGAACTACAGAGCTTCAGCGTTGGGAAGAGTTGCCGGCGTCTGTAGAGCTTTGGTAATCGGTGAGTTTTTTGAGATCGATCGCGAGAATACTATCCATCACAAAATGTCGGTTGCCTAAGAAAAACGTCTTGCATCCAAAAACTATCGAGCACAGAATCTCGGTCGGCGAAGAAAAAATTCTTCCCTCAACATACTTCAGCGAGCAGTTTTCCTGCAATACAGCTTTTTTGCGACAATCCAAGATTTTGCCATTAACTCAATTTTTGTGTGTCAGTGAACGAATTTTTTGTAAACTACAGAGCTTCAGCGTTGGGAAGAGTTGCCGGCGTCTGTAGAGCTTTGGTAATCGGCCAGTTCTTTGAGATCGATCGCGAAAATACTAAAATGTCACAAAATGTCGGTCGCCTAAGAAAAGCGTCTTCCATCCAAAAACCTAACGAGCACAGAATCTCGGTCGAAGAAGATAAAATTCTTCCCTCCAATAACTTCAGCGACCAGTTTTCCTGCAAAACATCTTTTTTGCGACATTCCACGTTTTGTCCAGATAACTGAATTCTGGTGAAGGAACGATTTTTTTATGAACTACAGAGCTTCAGCGTTGGGAAGAGTTGCCGGCGTGAGGTAGAGGTTTAGTAATGGGCCCTTTTTTTTGTAATCGATCGCGAAAATACTAAAATGTCACGAATTGTCGGTCGCCTAAGAAAAGCGTCTTCCATCAAAAAACAATCGAACACAGAATCTCGGTCGAATAAGATAAACTTCTTCTGTTAAAAAATTGCAGGATCAGTTTTCCAAATTCTTATGTCAAAAAAACTGCACCGCTCAGTTATCCTTCAAAACAGCTTTTTTGCGACAAACCAATTTTTTTGCACATAACTAAATTCTGGTGAAGAAAAGATTTTTTTATGAACTACAGAGCTTCAGCGTTGGGAAGAGTTGCCCGCGTCGGTACTGTTTTCGTATTCGGCCAGTTTTTTGGAGATCGATCGCGAGAATAATAAAATGTCACAAAACGTCGGTCGCCTAAGAAAATCGTCTTCCATCCAAAAACTATCGAGCACAGAATCTCGGTCGGCGAAGAAAAAATTCTTCCCTCAAAATACTTCAGCGAGCAGTTTTCCTGCAATACAGCTTTTTGCGACAATCCAAGATTTTGCCATTAACTCAATTTTTGTGTGTCAGTGAACGAAATTTTTTGTAAACTACAGAGCTTCAGCGTTGGAAACAGTTGCCGGCGTCTGTAGAGCTTTGGTAATCGGCCAGTTTTTTTTGAGATCGATCGCGAAAACACTAAAATGTCACAAAATGTCGGTCGCCTAAGAAAAGCGTCTTCCATTAAAAAAACTAACGAGCACAGAATCTCGGTCGAAGAAGATAAACTTCTTCCCTCCAATAACTTCAGCGACCAGTTTTCCTGCAAAACATCTTTTTTGCGACAAACCACGTTTTGTCCAGATAACTCAATTCTGGTGAAGGAACGATTTTTTTATGAACTACAGAGCTTCAGCATTGGGAAGAGTTGCCCGAATCGGTACAGTTTTCGTATTCGGCTACTTTTTGGAGATCGATCGCGAAAATACTATCCATCACAAAATTGTCGGTCGCCTAAGAGAAACGTCTTCCATACACAAACTATCGAGCACAGAATCTCGGTCGACTAATAAAAATTCTTCCCTCAACATACTTCAGCGAGCAGTTTTCCTGCAATACAGCTTTTTGCGACAATCCAAGATTTTGCCATTAACTCAATTTTTGTGTGTCAGTGAACGAATTTTTTGTAAACTACAGAGCTTCAGCGTTGGGAAGAGTTGCCGGCGTCTGTAGAGCTTTGGTAATCAGCCAGTTCTTTGAGATCGATCGCGAAAATACTAAAATGTCACAAAATGTCGGTCGCCGCCTAAGAAAAGCGTCTTCCATCCAAAAACCTAACGAGCACAGAATCTCGGTCGAATAAGATAAACTTCTTCTGTCAAAAAAAACTGCACCGCTCAGTTTTCCTGCAAAACAGCTTTTTTTTGCGACAAACCAAGATTTTGCCATTAACCCAATTTTTGTGTGTTAGTGAACGATTTTTTTGTGAACTACAGAGCTTGAGCGTATGGAGATCGATCGAGAGAATACTAAAATGTCACAAAACGTCGGTCGCCTAAGAAAATCGTCTTCCATCCAAAAACTATCGAGCACAGAATCTCGGTCGGCGAAGAAAAAATTCTTCCCTCAACATACTTCAGCGAGCAGTTTTCCTGCAATACAGCTTTTTGCGACAATCCAAGATTTTGCCATTAACTCAATTTTTGTCCGTCAGTGAACGAATTTTTTGTAAACTACAGAGCTTCAGCGTTGGGAAGAGTTGCCGGCGTCTGTAGAGCTTTGGTAATCGGCCAGTTCTTTGAGATCGATCGCGAAAATACTAAAATGTCACAAAATGTCGGTCGCCTAAGAAAAGCGTCTTCCATCCAAAAACCTAACGAGCACAGAATCTCGGTCGAAGAAGATAAACTTCTTTCCTCCAATAACTTCAGCGACCAGTTTTCCTGCAAAACATCTTTTTTGCGACAAACCACGTTTTGTCCAGATAACTGAATTCTGGTGAAGGAACGATTTTTTTATGAACTACAGAGCTTCAGCGTTGGGAAGAGTTGCCGGCGTGAGGTAGAGGTTTAGTAATGGGCCCTTTTTTTTGTAATCGATCGCGAAAATACTAAAATGTCACGAAATGTCGGTCGCCTAAGAAAAGCGTCTTCCATCAAAAAACAATCGAACACAGAATCTCGGTCGAATAAGATAAACTTCTTCTGTTTAAAAAATTGCAGGATCAGTTTTCCAAATTCTTATGTCAAAAAAACTGCACCGCTCAGTTATCCTTCAAAACAGCTTTTTTTGCGACAACCAATTTTTTTGCACATAACTAAATTCTGGTGAAGGAAAGATTTTTTTATGAACTACAGAGCTTCAGCGTTGGGAAGAGTTGCCCGCGTCGGTACTGTTTTCGTATTCGGCCAGTTTTTGGAGATCGATCGCGAGAATAATAAAATGTCACAAAACGTCGGTCGCCTAAGAAAATCGTCTTCCATCCAAAAACTATCGAGCACAGAATCTCGGTCGGCGAAGAAAAAATTCTTCCCTCAAAATACTTCAGCGACCAGTTTTCCTGCAAAACATCTTTTTTGCGACAAACCACGTTTTGTCCAGATAACTGAATTCTGGTGAAGGAACGATTTTTTTATGAACTACAGAGCTTCAGCGTTGGGAAGAGTTGCCGAAGTGGGTATAGTTTTCGTATTCCGCTTCTTTTTGGAGATCGATCGCCAAAATACTGTCCATCACAAAATGTCGGTCCACTAAGAAAAACGTCTTGCATCCAAAAACTATTGAGCACAGAATCTCGCTCGGCGAAGAAAAAATTCTTCCCTCAACATACTTCAGCGAGCACTTTTCCTTGCAATACAGCTTTTTGCGACAATCCAAGATTTTGCCATTAACCCAATTTTTGTGTGTCAGTGAACGAATTTTTTGTGAACTACAGAGCTTCAGCGTTGGGAAGAGTTGCCGGCGTCTGTAGAGCTTTGGTAATCGGTGAGTTTTTTGAGATCGATCGCGAGAATACTATCCATCACAAAATGTCGGTTGCCTAAGAAAAACGTCTTGCATCCAAAAACTATCGAGCACAGAATCTCGGTCGGCGAAGAAAAAATTCTTCCCTCAACATACTTCAGCGAGCAGTTTTCCTGCAATACAGCTTTTTGCGACAATCCAAGATTTTGCCATTAACTCAATTTTTGTGTGTCAGTGAACGAATTTTTTGTAAACTACAGAGCTTCAGCGTTGGGAAGAGTTGCCGGCGTCTGTAGAGCTTTGGTAATCGGCCAGTTCTTTGAGATCGATCGCGAAAATACTAAAATGTCACAAAATGTCGGTCGCCTAAGAAAAGCGTCTTCCATCCAAAAACCTAACGAGCACAGAATCTCGGTCGAAGAAGATAAAATTCTTCCCTCCAATAACTTCAGCGACCAGTTTTCCTGCAAAACATCTTTTTTGCGACATTCCACGTTTTGTCCAGATAACTGAATTCTGGTGAAGGAACGATTTTTTTATGAACTACAGAGCTTCAGCGTTGGGAAGAGTTGCCGGCGTGAGGTAGAGGTTTAGTAATGGGCCCTTTTTTTTGTAATCGATCGCGAAAATACTAAAATGTCACGAATTGTCGGTCGCCTAAGAAAAGCGTCTTCCATCAAAAAACAATCGAACACAGAATCTCGGTCGAATAAGATAAACTTCTTCTGTTAAAAAATTGCAGGATCAGTTTTCCAAATTCTTATGTCAAAAAAACTGCACCGCTCAGTTATCCTTCAAAACAGCTTTTTTGCGACAAACCAATTTTTTTGCACATAACTAAATTCTGGTGAAGGAAAGATTTTTTTATGAACTACAGAGCTTCAGCGTTGGGAAGAGTTGCCCGCGTCGTCGGTACTGTTTTCGTATTCGGCCAGTTTTTTGGAGATCGATCGCGAGAATAATAAAATGTCACAAAACGTCGGTCGCCTAAGAAAATCGTCTTCCATCCAAAAACTATCGAGCACAGAATCTCGGTCGGCGAAGAAAAAATTCTTCCCTCAAAATACTTCAGCGAGCAGTTTTCCTGCAATACAGCTTTTTGCGACAATCCAAGATTTTTGCCATTAACTCAATTTTTGTGTGTCAGTGAACGAATTTTTTGTAAACTACAGAGCTTCAGCGTTGGAAACAGTTGCCGGCGTCTGTAGAGCTTTGGTAATCGGCCAGTTTTTTGAGATCGATCGCGAAAACACTAAAATGTCACAAAATGTCGGTCGCCTAAGAAAAGCGTCTTCCATTAAAAAAACTAACGAGCACAGAATCTCGGTCGAAGAAGATAAACTTCTTCCCTCCAATAACTTCAGCGACCAGTTTTCCTGCAAAACATCTTTTTTGCGACAAACCACGTTTTGTCCAGATAACTCAATTCTGGTGAAGGAACGATTTTTTTATGAACTACAGAGCTTCAGCATTGGGAAGAGTTGCCCGAATCGGTACAGTTTTCGTCGTATTCGGCTACTTTTTGGAGATCGATCGCGAAAATACTATCCATCACAAAATTGTCGGTCGCCTAAGAAAAACGTCTTCCATACACAAACTATCGAGCACAGAATCTCGGTCGACTAAGAAAAAATTCTTCCCTCAACATACTTCAGCGAGCAGTTTTCCTGCAATACAGCTTTTTGCGACAATCCAAGATTTTGCCATTAACTCAATTTTTGTGTGTCAGTGAACGAATTTTTTGTAAACTACAGAGCTTCAGCGTTGGGAAGAGTTGCCGGCGTCTGTAGAGCTTTGGTAATCAGCCAGTTCTTTGAGATCGATCGCGAAAATACTAAAATGTCACAAAATGTCGGTCGCCTAAGAAAAGCGTCTTCCATCCAAAAACCTAACGAGCACAGAATCTCGGTCGAAGAAGATAAAATTCTTCCCTCCAATAACTTCAGCGACCAGTTTTCCTGCAAAACATCTTTTTTGCGACATTCCACGTTTTGTCCAGATAACTGAATTCTGGTGAAGGAACGATTTTTTTTATGAACTACAGAGCTTCAGCGTTGGGAAGAGTTGCCGGCGTGAGGTAGAGGTTTAGTAATGGGCCCTTTTTTTTGTAATCGATCGCGAAAATACTAAAATGTCACGAAATGTCGGTCGCCTAAGAAAAGCGTCTTCCATCCAAAAACCTAACGAGCACAGAATCTCGGTCGAAGAAGATAAACTTCTTTCCTCGAATAACTTCAGCGACCAGTTTTCCTGCAAAACATCTTTTTTGCGACAAACCACGTTTTGTCCAGATAACTGAATTCTGGTGAAGGAACGATTTTTTTTATGAACTACAGAGCTTCAGCGTTGGGAAGAGTTGCCGGCGTGAGGTAGAGGTTTAGTAATGGGCCCTTTTTTTTGTAATCGATCGCGAAAATACTAAAATGTCACGAAATGTCGGTCGCCTAAGAAAAGCGTCTTCCATCCAAAAACCTAACGAGCACAGAATCTCGGTCGAAGAAGATAAACTTCTTTCCTCGAATAACTTCAGCGACCAGTTTTCCTTCAAAACAGCTTTTTTTGCGACAAACCAATTTTTTTGCACATAACTAAATTCTGGTGAAGGAAAGATTTTTTTATGAACTACAGAGCTTCAGCGTTGGGAAGAGTTGCCCGCGTCGGTACTGTTTTCGTATTCGGCCAGTTTTTGGAGATCGATCGCGAGAATAATAAAATGTCACAAAACGTCGGTCGCCTAAGAAAATCGTCTTCCATCCAAAAACTATCGAGCACAGAATCTCGGTCGGCGAAGAAAAAATTCTTCCCTCAAAATACTTCAGCGAGCAGTTTTCCTGCAATACAGCTTTTTGCGACAATCCAAGATTTTGCCATTAACTCAATTTTTGTGTGTCAGTGAACGAATTTTTTGTAAACTACAGAGCTTCAGCGTTGGAAACAGTTGCCGGCGTCTGTAGAGCTTTGGTAATCGGCCAGTTTTTTGAGATCGATCGCGAAAACACTAAAATGTCACAAAATGTCGGTCGCCTAAGAAAAGCGTCTTCCATTAAAAAAACTAACGAGCACAGAATCTCGGTCGAAGAAGATAAACTTCTTCCCTCCAATAACTTCAGCGACCAGTTTTCCTGCAAAACATCTTTTTTGCGACAAACCACGTTTTGTCCAGATAACTCAATTCTGGTGAAGGAACGATTTTTTTATGAACTACAGAGCTTCAGCATTGGGAAGAGTTGCCCGAATCGGTACAGTTTTCGTATTCGGCTACTTTTTGGAGATCGATCGCGAAAATACTATCCATCACAAAATTGTCGGTCGCCTAAGAGAAACGTCTTCCATACACAAAACTATCGAGCACAGAATCTCGGTCGACTAATAAAAATTCTTCCCTCAACATACTTCTCCGAGCAGTTTTCCAACTTGTTATGTAAAAAAAAAAACTGCACCGCTCAGTGTTCCTGCAAAATAGCTTTTTTACGACAAACCAAGTCTTTTTGCAGATAACTGAATTCTGGTGAAAGAACGAATTTTTTTGTGAACTACAGAGCGTCAGTGTTGGGAAGAATTGCCGGCGTCGCTAGAGTTTTGGTAATCGGTGAGTTTTTTGAGATCGATCGCGAGAATACTAAAATGTCACAAAACGTCGGTCGCCTAAGAAAAGCGTCTTCCTTCAAAAAAGTAACGAGCACAGAATCTCGGTCGAACAAGATAAACTTCTACCCTCAAAAAACTTGATCGACCAGTTTTCCTGCAAAACAGCTTTTTTTTTGCGACAAACCAAGTTTTTTGCAGATAACTGAATTCTGGTGAAGGAACGATTTTTTTTTGAACTACACAGGTTTTTGCGTTGGAAAGAGTTTTCGACGTCGATAGAGTTTTCGTATTCGGCTACTTTTAGGAGATCGATCGCGAAAATACTATCCATCACAAATGTCGGTCCACCAAGAAAAACGTCTTCCATCCAAAAACTATCGAGCACAGAATCTCGGTCGACTTAGAAAAACTTCTTCCCTCCAACAACTTCAGCGACCAGTTTTCCTGCAAAACATCTTTTTTGCGACAAACCACGTTTTGTCCAGATAACTGAATTCTGGTGAAGGAACGATTTTTTTGTGAACTACAGAGCTTCAGCATTGGGAAGAGTTGCCCGCGTCGGTACAGTTTTCGTATTCGGCTACTTTTTGGAGATCGATCGCGAAAATACTATCCATCACAAAATGTCGTTGCCTAAGAAAATCGTCTTCCATCCAAAAACTATCGAGCACAGAATCTCGGTCGGCGAAGAAAAAATTATTCCCTCAACATACTTCTGCGAGCAGTTTTTGCAACTTCTTATGTCAAAAAAACTGCACCGCTCAGTTTTCCTGCAAAACAGCTTTTTTGCGACAAAGCAAGTTTTTTGCAGATAACTGAATTCTGGTGAAGGAACGATTTTTTTATGAACTACAGAGCTTCAGTGTTGTGAAGAGTTGCCGGCCGTCGCTAGAGTTTTGGTAATCGACGAGTTTTTTGAGATCGATCGCGAGAATACTAAAATGTCACAAAACGTCGGTCGCCTAAGAAAAGCATCTTCCATCAAAAAAACTATCGAGCACAGAATCTCGGTCGAACAAGATAAAATTCTTCTGTCAAAAAAACTGCACCGCTCAGTTTTCCTGCAAAACTTCTTATTTTGCGAAAAACCAAGGTTGTTTCCAGATCAAAAACTGAATTCTGGCGAGGTAACAATTTTTTTGTGGACTACACAGGAAAGATTTTTTTTGAACTACAGAGCTTCAGCGTTGGAAAGAGTTTCGACGTCGATAGAGTTTTCGTATTCGGACTACTTTTTGGAGATCGATCGCGAAAACACTATAAAATGTCACAAAATGTCGGTTGCCTAAGAAAATCGTCTTCCTTCAAAAAACTAACGAGCACAGAATCTCGGTCGGCGAAGATAAACTTCTTCTGTCAAAAAAACTTCGCGCTCAGTTTTCCTGCAAAACAGCTTTTTTTGCGACAAACCAAGTTTTTGCCATTAACCCAATTTTTGTGTGTTAGTCAGCGATTTTTTTGTGAAGTGGGTAGAGCTTGAGCGTATGGAGATCGATCGAGAAAATACTAAAATGTCACAAAATGTCGGTCGCCTAAGAAAATCGTCTTCCATCCAAAAACTATCGAGCACAGAATCTCGGTCGGCGAAGAAAAAATTCTTCCCTCAACATACTTCAGCGAGCAGTTTTCCTGCAATACAGCTTTTTGCGACAATCCAAGATTTTGCCATTAACTCAATTTTTGTCCGTCAGTGAACGAATTTTTTGTAAACTACAGAGCTTCAGCGTTGGGAAGAGTTGCCGGCGTCTGTAGAGCTTTGGTAATCGGCCAGTTCTTTGAGATCGATCGCGAAAATACTAAAATGTCACAAAATGTCGGTCGCCTAAGAAAAGCGTCTTCCATCCAAAAACCTAACGAGCACAGAATCTCGGTCGAAGAAGATAAAATTCTTCCCTCCAATAACTTCAGCGACCAGTTTTCCTGCAAAACATCTTTTTTTTGCGACATTCCACGTTTTTGTCCAGATAACTGAATTCTGGTGAAGGAACGATTTTTTTTATGAACTACAGAGCTTCAGCGTTTGGAAAGAGTTGCCCGCGTCGGTACTGTTTTCGTATTCGGCCAGTTTTTGGAGATCGATCGCGAGAATAATAAAATGTCACAAAACGTCGGTCGCCTAAGAAAATCGTCTTCCATCCAAAAACTATCGAGCACAGAATCTCGGTCGGCGAAGAAAAAATTCTCTTCCCTCAAAATACTTCAGCGAGCAGTTTTCCTGCAATACAGCTTTTTGCGACAATCCAAGATTTTGCCATTAACTCAATTTTTGTGTGTCAGTGAACGAATTTTTTGTAAACTACAGAGCTTCAGCGTTGGAAAGAGTTGCCGGCGTCTGTAGAGCTTTGGTAATCGGCCAGTTTTTTGAGATCGATCGCGAAAACACTAAAATGTCACAAAATGTCGGTCGCCTAAGAAAAGCGTCTTCCATTAAAAAAACTAACGAGCACAGAATCTCGGTCGAAGAAGATAAACTTCTTCCCTCAAAAAACTTCAGCGACCAGTTTTCCTGCAAAACATCTTTTTTGCGACAAACCACGTTTTTGTCCAGATAACTGAATTCTGGTGAAGGAACGATTTTTTTGTGAACTACAGAGCTTCAGCATTGGGAAGAGTTGCCCGCGTCGGTACAGTTTTCGTATTCGGCTACTTTTTGGAGATCGATCGCGAAAATACTATCCATCACAAAATGTCGGTTGCCTAAGAAAATCGTCTTCCATCCAAAAACTATCGAGCACAGAATCTCGGTCGGCGAAGAAAAAATTATTCCCTCAACATACTTCTGCGAGCAGTTTTGCAACTTCTTATGTCAAAAANTGAGATCGATCGCGAGAATACTAAAATGTCACAAAACGTCGGTCGCCTAAGAAAAGCGTCTTCCTTCAAAAAACTAACGAGCACAGAATCTCGGTCGAATAAGATAAACTTCTTCTGTCAAAAAAACTGCACCGCTCAGTTTTCCTGCAAAACAGCTTTTTTTGCGACAAACCAAGATTTTGCCATTAACCCAATTTTTGTGTATTAGTGAACGATTTTTTTGTGAACTACAGAGCTTCAGCGTTTGGAGATCGATCGCGAGAATACTAAAATGTCACAAAACGTCGGTCGCCTAAGAAAATCGTCTTCCATCCAAAAACTATCGAGCACAGAATCTCGGTCGGCGAAGAAAAAAATTCTTCCCTCAACATACTTCAGCGAGCAGTTTTCCTGCCATACAGCTTTTTGCGACAATCCAAGATTTTGCCATTAACCCAATTTTTGTGTGTCAGCGAACGAATTTTTTGTGAACTACAGAACTTCAGCGTTGGGAAGAGTTGCCGGCGTCTGTAGAGTTTTGGTATTCGGCCAGTTTTTTTTGAGATCGATCGCGAGAATAGTAAAATGTCACAAAACGTTGGTCGCCAAAGAAAAGCGTCTGCCATCAAAAAAACTAACGAGCACAGAATCTCGGTCGAATAAGAAAAACTTCTACCCTCAAAAACTTCAGCGACCAGTTTTCCTGCAAAACAGCTTTTTTGCGACAAACCAAGTTTTTTGCAGATAACTGAATTCTGGTGAAGGAACGATTTTTTTGTGAACTACAGAGCTTCAGCATTGGGAAGAGTTGCCCGCGTCGGTACAGTTTTCGTATTCGGCTACTTTTTGGAGATCGATCGCGAAAATACTAAAATGTCACAAAACGTCGGTTGCCTAAGAAAATCGTCTTCCATCCAAAAACTATCGAGCACAGAATCTCGGTCGGCGAAGAAAAAATTCTTCCCTCAAAATACTTCAGCGAGCAGTTTTCCTGCAATACAGCTTTTTGCGACAATCCAAGATTTTGCCATTAACCCAATTTTTGTGTGTCAGTGAACGAATTTTTTGTAAACTACAGAGCTTCAGCGTTGGGAAGAGTTGCCGGCGTCTGTAGAGCTTTGGTAATCGGCCAGTTCTTTGAGATCGATCGCGAAAATACTAAAATGTCACAAAATGTCGGTCGCCTAAGAAACGCGTCTTCCATCCAAAAACCTAACGAGCACAGAATCTCGGTCGAAGAAGATAAACTTCTTCTGTTAAAAAATTGCAGGATCAGTTTTCCAACTTCTTATGTCAAAAAAACTGCACCGCTCAGTTATCCTTCAAAACAGCTTTTTTGCGACAAACCAATTTTTTTGCAGATAACTAAATTCTGGTGAAGGAACGATTTTTTTATGAACTACAGAGCTTCAGCGTTGGGAAGAGTTGCCGGCGTCGCTAGAGTTTTGGTAATCGGCGAGTTTTTTGAGATCGATCGCGAGAATACTAAAATGTCACAAAACGTCGGTCGCCTAAGAAAAGCATCTTCCTTCAAAAACTAACGAGCACAGAATCTCGGTCGAACAAGATAAACTTCTTCTGTCAAAAAAACTGCACCGCTCAGTTTTCCTGCAAAACAGCTTTTTTTGCGACAAACCAAGTTTTTTTTCCAGATAACTGAATTCTGGCGAAGTAACAATTTTTTTGTGAACTACACAGGTTTTTGCGTTGGAAAGAGTTTTCGACGTCGATAGAGTTTTCGTATTCGACTACTTTTTGGAGATCGATCGCGAAAATACTATCCATCACAAAATGTCGGTTGCCTAAGAAAATCGTCTTCCATCCAAAAACTATCGAGCACAGAATCTCGGTCGGCGAAGAAAAAATTCTTCCCTCAACATACTTCAGCGAGCAGTTTTCCTGCAATACAGCTTTTTGCGACAATCCAAGATTTTGCCATTAACCCAATTTTTGTGTGTCAGTGAACGAATTTTTTGTAAACTACAGAGCTTCAGCGTTGGGAAGAGTTGCCGGCGTCTGTAGAGCTTTGGTAATCGGCCAGTTCTTTGAGATCGATCGCGAAAATACTAAAATGTCACAAAATGTCGGTCGCCTAAGAAACGCGTCTTCCATCCAAAAACCTAACGAGCACAGAATCTCGGTCGAAGAAGATAAACTTCTTCCCTCCAATAACTTCAGCGACCAGTTTTCCTGCAAAACTTCTTTTTTGCGACAAACCACGTTTTGTCCAGATAACTGAATTCTGTTGAAGGAACGATTTTTTTATGAACTACAGAGCTTCAGCGTTGGGAAGCGTTGCCGAAGTAGGTATAGTTTTCGTATTCCGCAACTTTTTGGAGATCGATCGCCAAAATACTGTCCATCACAAAATGTCGGTCCACTAAAAAAAACGTCTTGCATCCAAAAACTATTGAGCACAGAATCTCGGTCGGCGAAGAAAAAATTCTTCCCTCAAAATACTTCAGCGAGCAGTTTTCCTGCAATACAGCTTTTTGCGACAATCCAAGATTTTGCCATTAACCCAATTTTTGTGTGTCAGTGAACGAATTTTATTGAACTACAGAGCTTCAGCGTTGGGTAGGTTGCCGGCGTTTGTAGAGCTTTGGTAATCGGCCAGTTTTTTGAGATCGATCGCGAGAATACTAAAATGTCACAAAACGTCGGTCGCTTAAGAAAAGCGTCTTCCTTCAAAAAACTAACGAGCACAGAATCTCGGTCGAATAAGATAAACTTCTTCTGTCAAAAAAACTGCACTGCTCAGTTTTCCTGCAAAACAGCTTTTTTTGCGACAATCCAAGATTTTGCCATTAACCCAATTTTTGTGTGTCAGTGAACGAATTTTTTGTAAACTACAGAGCTTCAGCGTTTGGAGATCGATGGCGAAAATACTAAAATGTCACAAAATGTCGGTCGCCTAAGAAAAGCGTCTTCCATTAAATAAACTAACGAGCACAGAATCTCGGTCGAAGAAGATAAACTTCTTCCCTCCAATAACTTCAGCGACCAGTTTTCCTGCAAAACATCTTTTTTGCGACAAACCACGTTTTGTCCAGATAACTGAATTCTGGTGAAGGAACGATTTTTTTTATGAACTACAGAGCTTCAGCGTTGGGAAGAGTTGCCGAAGTAGGTATAGTTTTCGTATTCCGCTTCTTTTTGGAGATCGATCGCCAAAATACTGTCCATCACAAAATGTCGGTCCACTAAGAAAAACGTCTTGCATCCAAAAACTATTGAGCACAGAATCTCGCTCGGCGAAGAAAAAATTCTTCCCTCAACATACTTCAGCGAGCAGTTTTCCTGCAATACAGCTTTTTGCGACAATCCAAGATTTTGCCATTAACCCAATTTTTGTGTGACAGTGAACGAATTTTTTGTGAACTACAGAGCTTCAGCGTTGGGAAGAGTTGCCGGCGTCTGTAGAGCTTTGGTAATCGGTGAGTTTTTTGAGATCGATCGCGAGAATACTAAACTGTCACAAAACGTCGGTCGCCTAAGAAAAGCGTCTTCCTTCAAAAAACTAACGAGCACAGAATCTCGGTCGAATAAGATAAACTTCTTCTGTCAAAAAAACTGCACCGCTCAGTTTTCCTGCAAAACAGCTTTTTTTGCGACAAACCAAGATTTTGCCATTAACCCAATTTTTGTGTGGTAGTGAACGATTTTTTTGTGAACTACAAAGCTTCAGCATTGGGAAGAGTTGCCGGCGTGAGGTAGAGGTTTAGTAATGGGCCCTTTTTTTTGTAATCCATCGCGAAAATACTAAAATGTCACGAAATGTCGGTCGCCTAAGAAAAGCGTCTTCCATCAAAAAACAATCGAACACAGAATCTCGGTCGAATAAGATAAACTTCTTCTGTTAAAAAATTGCAAGATCAGTTTTCCAACTTCTTATGTCAAAAAAACTGCACCGCTCAGTTATCCTTCAAAACAGCTTTTTTTACGACAAACCAATTTTTTTGCACATAACTAAATTCTGGTGAAGGAAAGATTTTTTTATGAACTACAGAGCTTCAGCGTTGGGAAGAGTTGCCCGCCTCGGTACTGTTTTCGTATTCGGCCAGTTTTTGGAGATCGATCGCGAGAATAATAAAATGTCACAAAATGTCGGTCGCCTAAGAAAATCGTCTTCCATCCAAAAACTATCGAGCACAGAATCTCGGTCGGCGAAGAAAAAATTCTTCCCTTAAAATACTTCAGCGAGCAGTTTTCCTGCAATACAGCTTTTTGCGACAATCCAAGATTTTGCCATTAACCCAATTGTTGTGTGTCAGTGAACGAATTTTTTGTAAACTACAGAGCTTCAGCGTTGGGAAGAGTTGCCGGCTTTGGTAATCGGCCAGTTTTTTGAGATCGATCGCGAAAATACTAAAATGTCACAAAATGTCGGTCGCCTAAGAAAATCGTCTTCCATCCAAAAACTATCGAGCACAGAATCTCGGTCGGCGAAGAAAAAATTCTTCACTCAAAATACTTCAGCGAGAAGTTTTCCTGCAATACAGCTTTTTGCGACAATCCAAGATTTTGCCATTATCCCAATGTTTGTGTGTCAGTGAACGAATTTTTTGTGAACTACAGAGCTTCAACACTGGGAAGAGTTGCCGGCGTCAGCAGAGTTTTGGTAATCGGCCAGTTTTTTGTGATCGATCGCGAAAATACTAAAATGTCACAAAATGTCGGTCGCCTAAGAAAAGCGTCTTCCATCAAAAAACTATCGCACACAGATTCTCGGTCGAATAAGATAAACTTCTTCTGTCAAAAACACTGCACCGCTCAGTTTTCCTGCAAAACAGCTTTTTTTGCGACAAACCAAGATTTTTGCAGATAACTCAATTCTGGTGAAGGAACGATTTTTTTGTGAACTACAGAGCTTCAGCGTTGGGAAGAGTTGCCGGCGTCGGTAGAGTTTTGGTAATCGGCCAGTTTTTTGAGATCGATCGCGAAAATACTAAAATGTCACAAAATGTCGGTCGCCTAAGAAAAGCGTCTTCCATTAAAAAAACTAACGAGCACAGAATCTCGGTCGACGAAGTAAAAATTCTTCCCTCAACATACTTCTCCGAGCAGTTTTCCAACTTGTTATGTCAAAAAAACTGCACCGCTCAGTTTTCCTGCAAAATAGCTTTTTTACGACAAACCAAGTCTTTTGCAGATAACTGAATTCTGGTGAAGGAACGAATTTTTTGTGAACTATAGAGCATCAGTGTTGTGAAGAGTTGCCGGCGTCGCTAGAGTTTTGGTAATCGACGAGTTTTTTGAGATCGATCGCGAGAATACTAAAATGTCACAAAACGTCGGTCGCCTAAGAAAAGCATCTTCCTTCAAAAACCTAACGAGCACAGAATCTCGGTCGAACAAGATAAATTCTTCTGTCAAAAAAACTGCACCGCTCAGTTTTCCTGCAAAACAGCTTATTTTGCGACAAACCAAGGTTTTTTCCAGATAACTGAATTCTGGCGAGGTAACAATTTTTTTGTGGACTACACAGGTTTTTGCGTTGGAAAGAGTTTTCGACGTCGATAGAGTTTTCGTATTCGACTACTTTTTGGAGATCGATCGCGAATATACTATCCATCACAAAATGTCGGTTGCCTAAGAAAATCGTCTTCCATCCAAAAACTATCGAGCACAGAATCTCGGTCGGCGAAGAAAAAATTCTTCACTCAAAATACTTCAGCGAGAAGTTTTCCTGCAATACAGCTTTTTGCGACAATCCAAGATTTTGCCATTAACCCAATTTTTGTGTGTCAGTGAACGAATTTTATTGAACTACAGAGCTTCAGCATTGGGAAGATTGCCGGCGGTTGTAGAGCTTTGGTAATCGGCCAGTTTGTTGAGATCGATCGCGAGAATACTAAAATGTCACAAAACGTCGGTCGCCTAAGAAAAGCGTCTTCCTTCAAAAAACAATCGAACACAGAATCTCGGTCGAATAAGATAAACTTCTTCTGTTAAAAAATTGCAAGATCAGTTTTCCAACTTCTTATGTCAAAAAAACTGCACCGCTCAGTTATCCTTCAAAACAGCTTTTTTTACGACAAACCAATTTTTTTGCACATAACTAAATTCTGGTGAAGGAAAGATTTTTTTATGAACTACAGAGGTTCAGCGTTGGGAAGAGTTGCCCGCCTCGGTACTGTTTTCGTATTCGGCCATTTTTGGAGATCGATCGCGAGAATAATAAAATGTCACAAAACGTCGGTCGCCTAAGAAAATCG
The DNA here is from genome assembly GCA_033675265.1 of Actinostola sp. cb2023. Classification (NCBI taxonomy): domain Eukaryota; kingdom Metazoa; phylum Cnidaria; class Anthozoa; order Actiniaria; family Actinostolidae; genus Actinostola; species Actinostola sp. cb2023. The sequence goes on along the minus strand of JAUJYZ010001378.1, from coordinate 53,453 downwards.
TCTTCCATCAAAAAACTATCGCACACAGAATCTCGGTCGAATAAGATAAACTTCTTCTGTCAAAAACACTGCACCGCTCAGTTTTCCTGCAAAACAGCTTTTTTTGCGACAAACCAAGATTTTTGCAGATAACTCAATTCTGGTGAAGGAACGATTTGTTTATGAACTACAGAGCTTCAGCGTTGGGAAGAGTTGCCGAAGTAGGTATAGTTTTCGTATTCCGCAACTTTTTGGAGATCGATCGCCAAAATACTGTCCATCACAAAATGTCGGTCCACTAAGAAAAACGTCTTGCATCCAAAAACTATTGAGCACAGAATCTCGGTCGGCGAAGAAAAAATTCTTCCCTCAAAATACTTCAGCGAGCAGTTTTCCTGCAATACAGCTTTTTGCGACAATCCAAGATTTTGCCATTAACCCAATTTTTGTGTGTCAGTGAACGAATTTTATTGAACTACAGAGCTTCAGCGTTGGGAAGAGTTGCCGGCGTCGCTAGAGTTTTGGTAATCGGCGAGTTTTTTGAGATATCGCGAGAATACTAAAATGTCACAAAACGTCGGTCGCCTAAGAAAAGCGTCTTCCTTCAAAAACTAACGAGCACAGAATCTCGGTCGATAAATTTCTTCTGTCAAAAAAACTGCACCGCTCAGTTTTCCTGCAAAACAGCTTTTTTTGCGACAAACCAAGATTTTGCCATTAACCCAATTTTTGTGTGGTAGTGAACGATTTTTTTGTGAACTACAGAGCTTCAGCGTTTGGAGATCGATCGAGAGAATACTAAAATGTCACAAAACGTCGGTCGCCTAAGAAAAGCGTCTTCCTTCAAAAAACTAACGAGCACAGAATCTCGGTCGAATAAGATAAACTTCTTCTGTCAAAAAAACTGATCCGCTCAGTTTTCCTGCAAAACAGCTTTTTTTGCGACAAACCAAGATTTTGCCATTAACCCAATTTTTGTGTGGTAGTGAACGATTTTTTTGTGAACTACAAAGCTTCAGCATTGGGAAGAGTTGCCGGCGTGAGGTAGAGGTTTAGTAATGGGCCCTTTTTTTTGTAATCCATCGCGAAAATACTAAAATGTCACGAAATGTCGGTCGCCTAAGAAAAGCGTCTTCCATCAAAAAACAATCGAACACAGAATCTCGGTCGAATAAGATAAACTTCTTCTGTTAAAAAATTGCAAGATCAGTTTTCCAACTTGTTATGTCAAAAAAACTGCACCGCTCAGTTTTCCTGCAAAACAGCTTTTTTTGCGACAAACCAAGATTTTTGCAGATAACTGAATTCTGGTGAAGGAACGAATTTTTTGTGAACTATAGAGCGTCAGTGTTGTGTAGAGTTGCCGGCGTCGCTAGAGTTTTGGTAATCGACGAGTTTTTTGAGATCGATCGCGAGAATACTAAAATGTCACAAAACGTCGGTCGCCTAAGAAAAGCATCTTCCTTCAAAACCCTAACGAGCGCAGAATCTCGGTCGAACAAGATAAATTCTTCTGTCAAAAAAACTGCACCGCTCAGTTTTCCTGCAAAACAGCTTATTTTGCGACAAACCAAGGTTTTTTCCAGATAACTGAATTCTGGCGAGGTAACAATTTTTTTGTGGACTACACAGGTTTTTGCGTTGGAAAGAGTTTTCGACGTCGATAGAGTTTTCGTATTCGACTACTTTTTGGAGATCGATCGCGAAAATACTATCCATCACAAAATGTCGGTTGCCTAAGAAAATCGTCTTCCATCCAAAAACTATCGAGCACAGAATCTCGGTCGGCGAAGAAAAAATTCTTCCCTCAAAATACTTCAGCGAGCAGTTTTCCTGCAATACAGCTTTTTGCGACAATCCAAGATTTTGCCATTAACCCAATTTTTGTGTCAGTGAACGAATTTTTTGTAAACTATACAGAGGTTCAGCGTTGGGAAGAGTTGCCGGCGTCTGTAGAGCTTTGGTAATCGGCCAGTTCTTTGAGATCGATCGCGAAAATACTAAAATGTCACAAAATGTCGGTCGCCTAAGAAACGCGTCTTCCATCCAAAAACCTAACGAGCACAGAATCTCGGTCGAAGAAGAGAAACTTCTTCCCTCCAATAACTTCAGCGACCAGTTTTCCTGCAAAACTTCTTTTTTGCGACAAACCACGTTTTGTCCAGATAACTGAATTCTGGTGAAGGAACGATTTTTTTATGAACTACAGAGCTTCAGCGTTGGGTAGAGTTGCCGAAGTAGGTATAGTTTTCGTATTCCGCAACTATTCGTATTCCATCACAAAATGTCGGTCGCCTAAGAAAAGCGTCTTCCATCAAAAAGCAATCGAACACAGAATCTCGGTCGAATAAGATAAACTTCTTCTGTTAAAAAATTGCAAGATCAGTTTTCCAACTTCTTATGTCAAAAAAACTGCACCGCTCAGTTATCCTTCAAAACAGCTTTTTTTACGACAAACCAATTTTTTTGCACATAACTAAATTCTGGTGAAGGAAAGATTTTTTTATGAACTACAGAGCTTCAGCGTTGGGAAGAGTTGCCCGCGTCGGTACTGTTTTCGTATTCGGCCAGTTTTTGGAAATCGATCGCGAGAATAATAAAATGTCACAAAACGTCGGTCGCCTAAGAAAATCGTCTTCCATCCAAAAACTAACGAGCACAGAATCTCGGTCGGCGAAGAAAAAATTCTTCCCTCAAAAATACTTCAGCGAGCAGTTTTCCTGCAATACAGCTTTTTTGCGACAATCCAAGTTTTTTGCCATTAACCCAATTTTTTTGGGTTAATGGAACGATTTTTTGAAGGAACGATTTTTTTATGAACTACAGAGCTTCAGCGTTGGAAGAGTTTTCGGCGTCGCTAGAGTTTTCGTATTCGGCTAGTTTTTTGAGATCGATCGCGAAATACTAAAATGTCACAAAACGTCGGTGGCCTAAGAAAAGCGTCTTCCATCCAAAAACTATCGAGCACAGAATCTCGGTCGGCGAAGAAAAACTTCTTCTTCTGTCAAAAAAACTTCAGCGCTCAGTTTTCCTGCAATACAGCTTTTTTTGCGACAAAGATTTTGTTTTTTTTCCCATTAACAAATTTTGTGTGAAGTGAACGAATTTTTTTGTGAACTACACAGCTTCAGCGTTGGGAAGAGTTTGCCGGCGTCTGTAGAGTTTTCGTATTCGGCCACTTTTTTGAGATCGATCGCGAGAATACTAAATGTCACAAAATGTCGGTCGCCTAAGAAAAGCGTCTTCCATCCAAAAACTATCGAGCACAGAATCTCGGTCGGCGAAGAAAAAATTCTTCCCTCAACATACTTCAGCGAGCAGTTTTCCTGTCAAAATAACTGCAGCGCTCAGTTTTTCCTTCAAAACAGCTTTTTTGCGACAAACCAAGATTTTTGCAGATAACCCAATTCTGGTGAAGGAACGATTTTTTTATGAACTACAGAGCTTCAGCGTTGGGAAGAGTTGCCGGCGTCGGTAGAGTTTTGGTATTCGGCCAGTTTTTTGAGATCGATCGCGAAAATACTAAAATCCATCACAAAATGTCGGTCGCCTAAGAAAAGCGTCTTCCATCCAAAAAACTAACGAGCACAGAATCTCGGTCGAAGAAGATAAACTTCTTCCCTCCAATAACTTCAGCGACCAGTTTTCCTGCAAAATACAGCTTTTTTTTTGCGACAAACCAAGTTTTTTCCCAGATAAACCCAATTCTAGTGAAGTGAACGAATTTTTTTGAACTACAGAGCTTCAGCGTTGGGAAGAGTTGCCGGCGTCGGTAGAGTTTTGGTATTCGGCCAGTTTTTTGAGATCGATCGCGAAAATACTAATCCATCACAAAATGTCGGTCGCCTAAGAAAAACGTCTTCCATCAAAAAAACTAACGAGCACAGAATCTCGGTCGAAGAAAAAATTTTCTGTCAAAATAACTTCAGCGACCAGTTTTCCTGCAAAACAGCTTTTTTTGCGACAAACCAAGTTTTTTGCCATTAACCCAATTCTGTGTGAAGTGAACGATTTTTTTGTGAACTACAGAGCTTCAGCGTTGGGAAGAGTTGCCGAAGTGGGTATAGTTTTCGTATTCCGCAACTTTTTGGAGATCGATCGCGAAAATACTAAAATGTCACAAAATGTCGGTCGCCTAAGAAAAACGTCTTCCATCCAAAAACTAACGAGCACAGAATCTCGGTCGGCGAAGAAAAAATTCTTCCTCAAAATACTTCAGCGAGCAGTTTTCCTGCAATACACAGCTTTTTTTGCGACAATCCAAGATTTTGCCATTAACCCAATTTTTGTGTGTCAGTGAACGAATTTTTTGTGAACTACAGAGCTTCAGCGTTGGGAAGAGTTGCCGGCGTCGGTAGAGTTTTGGTAATCGGCCCCTTTTTTTTTGAGATCGATCGCGAAAATACTAAAATGTCACAAAATGTCGGTCGCCTAAGAAAAGCGTCTTCCATCAAAAAAACTAACGAGCACAGAATCTCGGTCGAATAAGATAAACTTCTTCTGTCAAAAATTGCAAGATCAGTTTTCCAACTTGTTATGTCAAAAAAAACTGCACCGCTCAGTTTTCCTGCAAAACAGCTTTTTTTGCGACAAACCAAGATTTTGCAGATAACCCAAATTCTGGTGAAGGAACGAATTTTTTTGTGAACTATAGAGCTTCAGCGTTGGAAGAGTTGCCGGCGTCGCTAGAGTTTTGGTAATCGACGAGTTTTTTTGAGATCGATCGCGAGAATACTAAAATGTCACAAAACGTCGGTCGCCTAAGAAAAGCGTCTTCTTCTTCAAAAAAAACTAACGAGCACAGAATCTCGGTCGAACAAGAAAAATTCTTCTGTCAAAAAAACTGCACCGCTCAGCTTTTTTTTTCCTGCAAAACAGCTTTTTTTGCGACAAACCAAGTTTTTTGCCAGATAACTGAATTCTGGCGAGGAACGATTTTTTTGTGAACTACAGAGCTTTTGCGTTGGGAAGAGTTGCCGACGTCGATAGAGTTTTCGTATTCGACTACTTTTTTGGAGATCGATCGCGAAAATACTAAATGTCACAAAATGTCGGTTGCCTAAGAAAATCGTCTTCCATCAAAAAACTATCGAGCACAGAATCTCGGTCGGCGAAGAAAAAATTCTTCCCTCAAAATACTTCAGCGAGCAGTTTTCCTGCAATACAGCTTTTTGCGAAACAGCTTTTTTGCGACAATCCAAGTTTTTTGCCAGATAACCCAATTTTGTGTGTCAGTGAACGAATTTTTTTGTAAAACTACAGAGCTTCAGCGTTGGGAAGAGTTGCCGGCGTCTGTAGAGTTTTTGGTAATCGGCCAGTTTTTTTTGAGATCGATCGCGAAAATACTAAAATGTCACAAAATGTCGGTCGCCTAAGAAACGCGTCTTCCATCCAAAAACCTAACGAGCACAGAATCTCGGTCGAAGAAGATAAACTTCTTCTGTTAAAAAATTGCAGGATCAGTTTTCCAACTTCTTATGTCAAAAAAACTGCACCGCTCAGTTATCCTTCAAAACAGCTTTTTTGCGACAAACCAATTTTTTTGCAGATAACTAAATTCTGGTGAAGGAACGATTTTTTTATGAACTACAGAGCTTCAGCGTTGGGAAGAGTTGCCGGCGTCGCTAGAGTTTTGGTAATCGGCGAGTTTTTTGAGATCGATCGCGAGAATACTAAAATGTCACAAAACGTCGGTGGCCTAAGAAAAGCATCTTCCTTCAAAAAACTAACGAGCACAGAATCTCGGTCGAACAAGATAAACTTCTTCTGTCAAAAAAACTGCACCGCTCAGTTTTCCTGCAAAACAGCTTTTTTTGCGACAAACCAAGTTTTTTTTCCAGATAACTGAATTCTGGCGAAGTAACAATTTTTTTGTGAACTACACAGGTTTTTGCGTTGGAAAGAGTTTTCGACGTCGATAGAGTTTTCGTATTCGGCCAGTTTTTGGAGATCGATCGCGCGAAAATACTATCCATCACAAAATGTCGGTTGCCTAAGAAAATCGTCTTCCATCCAAAAACTATCGAGCACAGAATCTCGGTCGGCGAAGAAAAAATTCTTCCCTCAACATACTTCAGCGAGCAGTTTTCCTGCAATACAGCTTTTTGCGACAATCCAAGATTTTGCCATTAACCCAATTTTTGTGTGTCAGTGAACGAATTTTTTGTAAACTACAGAGCTTCAGCGTTGGGAAGAGTTGCCGGCGTCTGTAGAGCTTTGGTAATCGGCCAGTTCTTTGAGATCGATCGCGAAAATACTAAAATGTCACAAAATGTCGGTCGCCTAAGAAACGCGTCTTCCATCCAAAAACCTAACGAGCACAGAATCTCGGTCGAAGAAGATAAACTTCTTCTGTCAAAAAAACTTCAGCGACCAGTTTTCCTGCAAAACAGCTTTTTTTGCGACAAACCACGTTTTTTGTCCAGATAACTGAATTCTCTGTGAAGGAACGATTTTTTTATGAACTACAGAGCTTCAGCGTTGGGAAGAGTTGCCGAAGTCGGTATAGTTTTCGTATTCCGCTACTTTTTGGAGATCGATCGCGAAAAATACTATCCATCACAAAATGTCGGTCCACTAAAAAAAACGTCTTCCATCCAAAAACTATCGAGCACAGAATCTCGGTCGGCGAAGAAAAAATTCTTCCCTCAAAATACTTCAGCGAGCAGTTTTCCTGCAATACAGCTTTTTGCGACAATCCAAGATTTTGCCATTAACCCAATTTTTGTGTGTCAGTGAACGAATTTTATTGAACTACAGAGCTTCAGCGTTGGGTAGGTTGCCGGCGTTTGTAGAGCTTTGGTAATCGGCCAGTTTTTTGAGATCGATCGCGAGAATACTAAAATGTCACAAAACGTCGGTCGCTTAAGAAAAGCGTCTTCCTTCAAAAAACTAACGAGCACAGAATCTCGGTCGAATAAGATAAACTTCTTCTGTCAAAAAAACTGCACTGCTCAGTTTTCCTGCAAAACAGCTTTTTTTGCGACAATCCAAGATTTTGCCATTAACCCAATTTTTGTGTGTCAGTGAACGAATTTTTTGTAAACTACAGAGCTTCAGCGTTTGGAGATCGATGGCGAAAATACTAAAATGTCACAAAATGTCGGTCGCCTAAGAAAAGCGTCTTCCATTAAATAAACTAACGAGCACAGAATCTCGGTCGAAGAAGATAAACTTCTTCCCTCCAATAACTTCAGCGACCAGTTTTCCTGCAAAACATCTTTTTTGCGACAAACCACGTTTTGTCCAGATAACTGAATTCTGGTGAAGGAACGATTTTTTTATGAACTACAGAGCTTCAGCGTTGGGAAGAGTTGCCGAAGTAGGTATAGTTTTCGTATTCCGCTACTTTTTGGAGATCGATCGCCAAAATACTGTCCATCACAAAATGTCGGTCCACTAAGAAAAACGTCTTGCATCCAAAAACTATTGAGCACAGAATCTCGCTCGGCGAAGAAAAAATTCTTCCCTCAACATACTTCAGCGAGCAGTTTTCCTGCAATACAGCTTTTTGCGACAATCCAAGATTTTGCCATTAACCCAATTTTTGTGTGACAGTGAACGAATTTTTTGTGAACTACAGAGCTTCAGCGTTGGGAAGAGTTGCCGGCGTCTGTAGAGCTTTGGTAATCGGTGAGTTTTTTGAGATCGATCGCGAGAATACTAAACTGTCACAAAACGTCGGTCGCCTAAGAAAAGCGTCTTCCTTCAAAAAACTAACGAGCACAGAATCTCGGTCGAATAAGATAAACTTCTTCTGTCAAAAAAACTGCACCGCTCAGTTTTCCTGCAAAACAGCTTTTTTTGCGACAAACCAAGATTTTGCCATTAACCCAATTTTTGTGTGGTAGTGAACGATTTTTTTGTGAACTACAAAGCTTCAGCATTGGGAAGAGTTGCCGGCGTGAGGTAGAGGTTTAGTAATGGGCCCTTTTTTTTGTAATCCATCGCGAAAATACTAAAATGTCACGAAATGTCGGTCGCCTAAGAAAAGCGTCTTCCATCAAAAAACAATCGAACACAGAATCTCGGTCGAATAAGATAAACTTCTTCTGTTAAAAAATTGCAAGATCAGTTTTCCAACTTCTTATGTCAAAAAAACTGCACCGCTCAGTTATCCTTCAAAACAGCTTTTTTTACGACAAACCAATTTTTTTGCACATAACTAAATTCTGGTGAAGGAAAGATTTTTTTATGAACTACAGAGCTTCAGCGTTGGGAAGAGTTGCCCGCCTCGGTACTGTTTTCGTATTCGGCCAGTTTTTGGAGATCGATCGCGAGAATAATAAAATGTCACAAAATGTCGGTCGCCTAAGAAAATCGTCTTCCATCCAAAAACTATCGAGCACAGAATCTCGGTCGGCGAAGAAAAAATTCTTCCCTTAAAATACTTCAGCGAGCAGTTTTCCTGCAATACAGCTTTTTGCGACAATCCAAGATTTTGCCATTAACCCAATTGTTGTGTGTCAGTGAACGAATTTTTTGTAAACTACAGAGCTTCAGCGTTGGGAAGAGTTGCCGGCGTTGGTAATCGGCCAGTTTTTTGAGATCGATCGCGAAAATACTAAAATGTCACAAAATGTCGGTCGCCTAAGAAAATCGTCTTCCATCCAAAAACTATCGAGCACAGAATCTCGGTCGGCGAAGAAAAAATTCTTCACTCAAAATACTTCAGCGAGAAGTTTTCCTGCAATACAGCTTTTTGCGACAATCCAAGATTTTGCCATTATCCCAATGTTTGTGTGTCAGTGAACGAATTTTTTGTGAACTACAGAGCTTCAACACTGGGAAGAGTTGCCGGCGTCAGCAGAGAGTTTTGGTAATCGGCCAGTTTTTTGTGATCGATCGCGAAAATACTAAAATGTCACAAAATGTCGGTCGCCTAAGAAAAGCGTCTTCCATCAAAAAACTATCGCACACAGATTCTCGGTCGAATAAGATAAACTTCTTCTGTCAAAAACACTGCACCGCTCAGTTTTCCTGCAAAACAGCTTTTTTTGCGACAAACCAAGATTTTTTGCAGATAACTCAATTCTGGTGAAGGAACGATTTTTTTGTGAACTACAGAGCTTCAGCGTTGGGAAGAGTTGCCGGCGTCGGTAGAGTTTTGGTAATCGGCCAGTTTTTTGAGATCGATCGCGAAAATACTAAAATGTCACAAAATGTCGGTCGCCTAAGAAAAGCGTCTTCCATTAAAAAAAAACTAACGAGCACAGAATCTCGGTCGACGAAGTAAAAATTCTTCCCTCAACATACTTCTCCGAGCAGTTTTCCAACTTGTTATGTCAAAAAAACTGCACCGCTCAGTTTTCCTGCAAAATAGCTTTTTTACGACAAACCAAGTCTTTTTGCAGATAACTGAATTCTGGTGAAGGAACGAATTTTTTGTGAACTATAGAGCATCAGTGTTGTGAAGAGTTGCCGGCGTCGCTAGAGTTTTGGTAATCGACGAGTTTTTTGAGATCGATCGCGAGAATACTAAAATGTCACAAAACGTCGGTCGCCTAAGAAAAGCATCTTCCTTCAAAAACCTAACGAGCACAGAATCTCGGTCGAACAAGATAAATTCTTCTGTCAAAAAAACTGCACCGCTCAGTTTTCCTGCAAAACAGCTTATTTTGCGACAAACCAAGGTTTTTTCCAGATAACTGAATTCTGGCGAGGTAACAATTTTTTTGTGGACTACACAGGTTTTTGCGTTGGAAAGAGTTTTCGACGTCGATAGAGTTTTCGTATTCGACTACTTTTTGGAGATCGATCGCGAAAATACTATCCATCACAAAATGTCGGTTGCCTAAGAAAATCGTCTTCCATCCCAAAACTATCGAGCACAGAATCTCGGTCGGCGAAGAAAAAATTCTTCACTCAAAATACTTCAGCGAGAAGTTTTCCTGCAATACAGCAAAACAGCTTTTTTTGCGACAATCCAAGATTTTGCCATTAACCCAATTTTTGTGTGTCAGTGAACGAATTTTATGTGAACTACAGAGCTTCAGCATTGGGAAGAGTTGCCGGCGGTTGTAGAGCTTTGGTAATCGGCCAGTTTGTTGAGATCGATCGCGAAAATACTAAAATGTCACAAAACGTCGGTCGCCTAAGAAAAGCGTCTTCCATCAAAAAACAATCGAACACAGAATCTCGGTCGAATAAGATAAACTTCTTCTGTTAAAAAATTGCAAGATCAGTTTTCCAACTTCTTATGTCAAAAAAACTGCACCGCTCAGTTATCCTTCAAAACAGCTTTTTTTACGACAAACCAATTTTTTTGCACATAACTAAATTCTGGTGAAGGAAAGATTTTTTTATGAACTACAGAGGTTCAGCGTTGGGAAGAGTTGCCCGCCCTCGTACTGTTTTCGTATTCGGCCATTTTTGGAGATCGATCGCGAGAATAATAAAATGTCACAAAACGTCGGTCGCCTAAGAAAATCGTCTTCCATCAAAAAACTATCGCACACAGAATCTCGGTCGAATAAGATAAACTTCTTCTGTCAAAAACACTGCACCGCTCAGTTTTCCTGCAAAACAGCTTTTTTTGCGACAAACCAAGATTTTTGCAGATAACTCAATTCTGGTGAAGGAACGATTTGTTTATGAACTACAGAGCTTCAGCGTTGGGAAGAGTTGCCGAAGTAGGTATAGTTTTCGTATTCCGCAACTTTTTGGAGATCGATCGCCAAAATACTGTCCATCACAAAATGTCGGTCCACTAAGAAAAACGTCTTGCATCCAAAAACTATTGAGCACAGAATCTCGGTCGGCGAAGAAAAAATTCTTCCCTCAAAATACTTCAGCGAGCAGTTTTCCTGCAATACAGCTTTTTGCGACAATCCAAGATTTTGCCATTAACCCAATTTTTGTGTGTCAGTGAACGAATTTTATTGAACTACAGAGCTTCAGCGTTGGGAAGAGTTGCCGGCGTCGCTAGAGTTTTGGTAATCGGCGAGTTTTTTGAGATATCGCGAGAATACTAAAATGTCACAAAACGTCGGTCGCCTAAGAAAAGCGTCTTCCTTCAAAAACTAACGAGCACAGAATCTCGGTCGATAAATTTCTTCTGTCAAAAAAACTGCACCGCTCAGTTTTCCTGCAAAACAGCTTTTTTTGCGACAAACCAAGATTTTGCCATTAACCCAATTTTTGTGTGGTAGTGAACGATTTTTTTTTGTGAACTACAGAGCTTCAGCGTTTGGAGATCGATCGAGAGAATACTAAAATGTCACAAAACGTCGGTCGCCTAAGAAAATCTCGGTCGAATAAG
>JAUJYZ010001378.1:0-32443 GCA_033675265.1 Actinostola sp. cb2023 | reverse complement strand
TCGCCTAAGAAAAACGTCTTCCATCCAAAAACTATCGAGCACAGAATCTCGGTCGGCGAAGAAAAAATTCTTCACTCAAAATACTTCAGCGAGAAGTTTTCCTGCAATACAGCTTTTTGCGACAATCCAAGATTTTGCCATTAACCCAATTGTTGTGTGTCAGTGAACGAATTTTTTGTAAACTACAGAGCTTCAGCGTTGGGAAGAGTTGCCGGCGTCTGTAGAGCTTTGGTAATCGGCCAGTTTTTTGAGATCGATCGCGAAAATACTAAAATGTCACAAAATGTCGGTCGCCTAAGAAAAGCGTCTTCCATCAAAAAACTATCGCACACAGAATCTCGGTCGAATAAGATAAACTTCTTCTGTCAAAAACACTGCACCGCTCAGTTTTTTTGAGATCGATCGCGAGAATACTAAAATGTCACAAAACGTCGGTCGCCTAAGAAAAGCGTCTTCCTTCAAAAAACTAACGAGCACAGAATCTCGGTCGAATAAGATAAACTTCTTCTGTCAAAAAAACTGCACTGCTCAGTTTTCCTGCAAAACAGCTTTTTTTGCGACAAACCAAGATTTTGCCATTAACCCAATTTTTGTGTGTTAGTGAACGAATTTTTTGAGAACTACAGAGCTTCAGCGTTTGGAGATCGATCGCGAGAATACTAAAATGTCACAAAACGTCGGTCGCCTAAGAAAATCGTCTTCCATCCAAAAACTATCGAGCACAGAATCTCGGTCGGCGAAGAAAAAATTTTTCCCTTAAAATACTTCAGCGAGCAGTTTTCCTGCAATACAGCTTTTTGCGACAATCCAAGATTTTGCCATTATCCCAATGTTTGTGTGTCAGTGAACGAATTTTTTGTGAACTACAGAGCTTCAACACTGGGAAGAGTTGCCGGCGTCAGCAGAGTTTTGGTAATCGGCCAGTTTTTTGTGATCGATCGTGAAAATACTAAAATGTCACAAAATGTCGGTCGCCTAAGAAAAGCGTCTTCCATCAAAAAACTATCGCACACAGAATCTCGGTCGAATAAGATAAACTTCTTCTGTCAAAAACACTGCACCGCTCAGTTTTTTTGAGATCGATCGCGAGAATACTAAAATGTCACAAAACGTCGGTCGCCTCAGAAAACCGTCTTCCATCCAAAAACTATCGAGCACAGAATCTCGGTCGGCGAAAAAAAATTCTTCCCTCAAAATACTTCAGCGAGCAGTTTTCCTGCAATACAGCTTTTTGCGACAATCCAAGATTTTGCCATTAACCCAATTTTTGTGTGTCAGTGAACGAATTTTTTGTAAACTACAGAGCTTCAGCGTTGGGAAGAGTTGCCGGCGTCTGTAAAGCTTTGGTAATCGGCCAGTTTTTTGAGATCGATCGCGAAAATACTAAAATGTCACAAAATGTCGGTCGCCTAAGAATAGCTTCTTCCATTAAATAAACTAACGAGCACAGTATCTCGGTCGAAGAAGATAAACTTCTTCCCTCCAATAACTTCAGCGACCAGTTTTCCTGCAAAACATCTTTTTTGCGACAAACCACGTTTTGTCCAGATAACTGAATTCTGGTGAAGGAACGATTTTTTTATGAACTACAGAGCTTCAGCGTTGGGAAGAGTTGCCGAAGTAGGTATAGTTTTCGTATTCCGCTACTTTTTGGAGATCGATCGCCAAAATACTGTCCATCACAAAATGTCGGTCCACTAAGAAAAACGTCTTGCATCCAAAAACTATTGAGCACAGAATCTCGCTCGGCGAAGAAAAAATTCTTCCCTCAACATACTTCAGCGAGCAGTTTTCCTGCAATACAGCTTTTTGCGACAATCCAAGATTTTGCCATTAACCCAATTTTTGTGTCTCAGTGAACTACAGAGCTTCAACACTGGGAAGAGTTGCCGGCATCAGCAGAGTTTTGGTAATCGGCCAGTTTTTTGAGATCGATCGCGAAAATATTAAAATGTCACAAAATGTCGGTCGCCTAAGAAAAGCGTCTTCCATTAAAAAAACTAACGAGCACAGAATCTCGGTCGACTAAGTAAAAATTCTTCCCTCAACATACTTCTCCGAGCAGTTTTCCAACTTGTTATGTCAAAAAAACTGCACCGCTCAGTTTTCCTGCAAAATAGCTTTTTTTACGACAAACCAAGTCTTTTGCAGATAACTGAATTCTGGTGAAGGAACGAATTTTTTGTGAACTATAGAGCATCAGTGTTGTGAAGAGTTGCCGGCGTCGCTAGAGTTTTGGTAATCGACGAGTTTTTTGAGATCGATCGCGAGAATACTAAAATGTCACAAAACGTCGGTCGCCTAAGAAAAGCATCTTCCTTCAAAAACCTAACGAGCGCAGAATCTCGGTCGAACAAGATAAATTCTTCTGTCAAAAAAACTGCACCGCTCAGTTTTCCTGCAAAACAGCTTATTTTGCGACAAACCAAGGTTTTTTCCAGATAACTGAATTCTGGCGAGGTAACAATTTTTTTGTGGACTACACAGGTTTTTGCGTTGGAAAGAGTTTTCGACGTCGATAGAGTTTTCGTATTCGACTACTTTTTGGAGATCGATCGCGAAAACACTATCCATCACAAAATGTCGGTTGCCTAAGAAAATCGTCTTCCATTCAAAAACTATCGAGCACAGAATCTCGGTCGGCGAAGAAAAAATTCTTCACTCAAAATACTTCAGCGAGAAGTTTTCCTGCAATACAGCTTTTTGCGACAATCCAAGATTTTGCCATTAACCCAATTTTTGTGTGTCAGTGAACGAATTTTATTGAACTACAGAGCTTCAGCGTTGGGAAGATTGCCGGCGGTTGTAGAGCTTTGGTAATCGGCCAGTTTTTTGAGATCGATCGCGAGAATACTAAAATGTCACAAAACGTCGGTCGCCTAAGAAAAGCGTCTTCCTTCAAAAAACAATCGAACACAGAATCTCGGTCGAATAAGATAAACTTCTTCTGTTAAAAAATTGCAGGATCAGTTTTCCAACTTCTTATGTCAAAAAAACTGCACCGCTCAGTTATCCTTCAAAACAGCTTTTTTGCGACAAACCAATTTTTTTGCAGATAACTAAATTCTGGTGAAGGAACGATTTTTTTATGAACTACAGAGCTTCAGCGTTGGGAAGAGTTGCCGGCGTCGCTAGAGTTTTGGTAATCGGCGAGTTTTTTGAGATCGATCGCGAGAATACTAAAATGTCACAAAACGTCGGTCGCCTAAGAAAAGCATCTTCCTTCAAAAACTAACGAGCACAGAATCTCGGTCGAACAAGATAAACTTCTTCTGTCAAAAAAACTGCACCGCTCAGTTTTCCTGCAAAACAGCTTTTTTTGCGACAAACCAAGGTTTTTTTCCAGATAACTGAATTCTGGCGAAGTAACAATTTTTTTGTGAAATACACAGGTTTTTGCGTTGGAAAGAGTTTTCGACGTCGATAGAGTTTTCGTATTCGACTACTTTTTGGAGATCGATCGCGAAAATACTATCCATCACAAAATGTCGGTCGCCTAAGAAAATCGTCTTCCATCCAAAAAAACTATCGAGCACAGAATCTCGGTCGGCGAAGAAAAAATTCTTCCCTCAACATACTTCAGCGAGCAGTTTTCCTGCAATACAGCTTTTTTTGCGACAAACCAAGATTTTGCCATTAACCCAATTTTTGTGTGTTAGTGGACGATTTTTTTGTGAACTACAAAGCTTCAGCATTGGGAATAGTTGCCGGCGTCTGGTAGAGGTTTGGTAATGGGCCCTTTTTTTTGTAATCCATCGCGAAAATACTAAAATGTCACGAAATGTCGGTCGCCTAAGAAAAGCGTCTTCCATCAAAAAACAATCGAACACAGAATCTCGGTCGAATAAGATAAACTTCTTCTGTTAAAAAATTGCAAGATCAGTTTTCCAACTTCTTATGTCAAAAAAACTGCACCGCTCAGTTATCCTTCAAAACAGCTTTTTTTACGACAAACCAATTTTTTTGCACATAACTAAATTCTGGTGAAGGAAAGATTTTTTTATGAACTACAGAGCTTCAGCGTTGGGAAGAGTTGCCCGCCTCGGTACTGTTTTCGTATTCGGCCAGTTTTTGGAGATCGATCGCGAGAATAATAAAATGTCACAAAACGTCGGTCGCCTAAGAAAATCGTCTTCCATCCAAAAACTATCGAGCACAGAATCTCGGTCGGCGAAGAAAAAAATTCTTCCCTTAAAATACTTCAGCGAGCAGTTTTCCTGCAATACAGCTTTTTGCGACAATCCAAGATTTTGCCATTAACCCAATTGTTGTGTGTCAGTGAACGAATTTTTTGTAAACTACAGAGCTTCAGCGTTGGGAAGAGTTGCCGGCGTCTGTAGAGCTTTGGTAATCGGCCAGTTTTTTGAGATCGATCGCGAAAATACTAAAATGTCACAAAATGTCGGTCGCCTAAGAAAATCGTCTTCCATCCAAAAACTATCGAGCACAGAATCTCGGTCGGCGAAGAAAAAATTCTTCACTCAAAAAACTTCAGCGAGAAGTTTTCCTGCAATACAGCTTTTTTTGCGACAATCCAAGATTTTGCCATTAACCCAATTTTTGTGTGTCAGTGAACGAATTTTTTTGAACTACAGAGCTTCAGCGTTGGGAAGAGTTGCCCGCGGCGGTCGTAGAGTTTTGGTAATCGGCCAGTTTTTTGAGATCGATCGCGAGAATACTAAAATGTCACAAAACGTCGGTCGCCTAAGAAAAGCGTCTTCCTTCAAAAAACAATCGAACACAGAATCTCGGTCGAATAAGATAAAACTTCTTCTGTTAAAAAAATTGCAGGATCAGTTTTCCAACTTCTTATGTCAAAAAAACTTTTTTTGCCGCTCAGTTATCCAAAAACAGCTTTTTTTGCGATTAAACCAATTTTTTTTGCAGATAACTAAATTCTGGTGAAGGAACGATTTTTTTGTGAACTACAGAACTTCAGCGTTGGGAAGAGTTGCCGGCGTCGCTGGAGTTTTGGTAATCGGCGAGTTTTTTGTGATCGATCGCGAAAATACTAAAATGTCACAAAACGTCGGTCGCCTAAGAAAAGCGTCTTCCTTCAAAAAACTAACGAGCACAGAATCTCGGTCGAATAAGATAAACTTCTTCTGTCAAAAAAACTGCACCGCTCAGTTTTTCCTGCAAAACAGCTTTTTTTGCGACAAACCAAGGTTTTTTTCCCATAACTGAATTTTTGTGTGGTAGTAACAATTTTTTTGTGAAATACACAGGTTTTTGAGCTTCAGTTTTGGACGTCGATAGAGTTTTTCGTATTCGACTACTTTTTGGAGATCGATCGCGAAAATACTATCCATCACAAAATGTCGGTTCGCCTAAGAAAAACGTCTTCCATCCAAAAACTATCGAGCACAGAATCTCGGTCGGCGAAGAAAAAATTCTTCCCTCAAAATACTTCAGCGAGCAGTTTTCCTGCAATACAGCTTTTTGCGACAATCCAAGATTTTGCCATTAACCCAATTGTTGTGTGTCAGTGAACGAATTTTTTGTAAACTACAGAGCTTCAGCGTTGGGAAGAGTTGCCGGCGTCTGTAGAGCTTTGGTAATCGGCCAGTTTTTTTTGAGATCGATCGCGAAAATACTAAAATGTCACAAAATGTCGGTCGCCTAAGAAAAAAGCGTCTTCCATCAAAAAACTATCGCACACAGAATCTCGGTCGAATAAGATAAACTTCTTCTGTCAAAAACACTGCACCGCTCAGTTTTTTTGAGATCGATCGCGAGAATACTAAAATGTCACAAAACGTCGGTCGCCTAAGAAAAGCGTCTTCCTTCAAAAAACTAACGAGCACAGAATCTCGGTCGAATAAGATAAACTTCTTCTGTCAAAAAAACTGCACTGCTCAGTTTTCCTGCAAAACAGCTTTTTTTGCGACAAACCAAGATTTTGCCATTAACCCAATTTTTGTGTGTTAGTGAACGAATTTTTTGAGAACTACAGAGCTTCAGCGTTTGGAGATCGATCGCGAGAATACTAAAATGTCACAAAAAATGTCGGTCGCCTAAGAAAATCGTCTTCCATCCAAAAACTATCGAGCACAGAATCTCGGTCGGCGAAGAAAAAATTTTTCCCTTAAAATACTTCAGCGAGCAGTTTTCCTGCAATACAGCTTTTTGCGACAATCCAAGATTTTGCCATTATCCCAATGTTTGTGTGTCAGTGAACGAATTTTTTGTGAACTACAGAGCTTCAACACTGGGAAGAGTTGCCGGCGTCAGCAGAGTTTTGGTAATCGGCCAGTTTTTTGTGATCGATCGTGAAAATACTAAAATGTCACAAAATGTCGGTCGCCTAAGAAAAGCGTCTTCCATCAAAAAACTATCGCACACAGAATCTCGGTCGAATAAGATAAACTTCTTCTGTCAAAAACACTGCACCGCTCAGTTTTTTTTTTTGAGATCGATCGCGAGAATACTAAAATGTCACAAAACGTCGGTCGCCTAAGAAAACCGTCTTCCATCCAAAAAAAATCTATCGAGCACAGAATCTCGGTCGGCGAAAAAAAATTCTTCCCTCAAAATACTTCAGCGAGCAGTTTTCCTGCAATACAGCTTTTTGCGACAATCCAAGATTTTGCCATTAACCCAATTTTTGTGTGTCAGTGAACGAACGAATTTTTGTAAACTACAGAGCTTCAGCGTTGGGAAGAGTTGCCGGCGTCTGTAAAGCTTTGGTAATCGGCCAGTTTTTTGAGATCGATCGCGAAAATACTAAAATGTCACAAAATGTCGGTCGCCTAAGAAAAGCTTCTTCCATTAAAAAACTAACGAGCACAGTATCTCGGTCGAAGAAGATAAACTTCTTCCCTCCAAAAAACTTCAGCGACCAGTTTTCCTGCAAAACATCTTTTTTGCGACAAACCACGTTTTTGTCCAGATAACTGAATTCTGGTGAAGGAACGATTTTTTTATGAACTACAGAGCTTCAGCGTTGGGAAGAGTTGCCGAAGTAGGTATAGTTTTTTTGTATTCCGCTACTTTTTGGAGATCGATCGCCAAAATACTGTCCATCACAAAATGTCGGTCGCCTAAGAAAAACGTCTTGCATCCAAAAAAACTATTGAGCACAGAATCTCGCTCGGCGAAGAAAAAAAACTTCTTCCCTCAAAAAAAACTTCAGCGAGCAGTTTTCCTGCAATACAGCTTTTTGCGACAATCCAAGATTTTGCCATTAACCCAATTTTTGTGTCTCAGTGAACGATTTTTTTGTGAACTACAGAGCGTCAGTGGGAAGAGTTGCCGGCGTCAGCAGAGTTTTGGTAATCGGCCAGTTTTTTGAGATCGATCGCGAAAATACTAAAATGTCACAAAATGTCGGTCGCCTAAGAAAAGCGTCTTCCATAAAAAAACTAACGAGCACAGAATCTCGGTCGACTAAGTAAAAATTCTTCCCTCAACATACTTCTCCGAGCAGTTTTCCAACTTGTTATGTCAAAAAAAAAACTGCACCGCTCAGTTTTCCTGCAAAATAGCTTTTTTTGCGACAAACCAAGTTTTTTGCAGATAACTGAATTCTGGTGAAGGAACGAATTTTTTGTGAACTATAGAGCATCAGTGTTGGAAGAGTTGCCGGCGTCGCTAGAGTTTTGGTAATCGACGAGTTTTTTGAGATCGATCGCGAGAATACTAAAATGTCACAAAACGTCGGTCGCCTAAGAAAAGCGTCTTCCTCAAAAAACTAACGAGCACAGAATCTCGGTCGAACAAGATAAATTTCTTCTGTCAAAAAAACTGCACCGCTCAGTTTTCCTGCAAAACAGCTTTTTTGCGACAAACCAAGGTTTTTTCCAGATAACTGAATTCTGGCGAGGTAACGATTTTTTTGTGAACTACAGAGCGTTTTGCGTTGGGAAGAGTTTCGGCGACGTCGATAGAGTTTTCGTATTCGACTACTTTTTGGAGATCGATCGCGAAAACACTATCCATCACAAAATGTCGGTTGCCTAAGAAAATCATCTTCCATCCAAAAACTATCGAGCACAGAATCTCGGTCGGCGAAGAAAAAATTCTTCCCTCAAAATACTTCAGCGAGCAGTTTTCCTGCAATACAGCTTTTTGCGACAATCCAAGATTTTGCCATTAACCCAATTTTTGTGTGTCAGTGAACGAATTTTTTTTGTGAACTACAGAGCTTCAGCGTTGGGAAGATTTGCCGGCGTCGCTAGAGTGTTGGTAATCGGCCAGTTTTTTGAGATCGATCGCGAGAATACTAAAATGTCACAAAACGTCGGTCGCCTAAGAAAAGCGTCTTCCTTCAAAAAAGTAACGAGCACAGAATCTCGGTCGAACAAGATAAACTTCTTCCCTCAAAAAAAAAACAGATCGACCAGTTTTCCTGCAAAAAAACAGCTTTTTTGCGACAAACCAAGTTTTTTGCAGATAACTGAATTCTGGTGAAGGAACGATTTTTTTGTGAACTACACAGGTTTTTGCGTTGGAAAGAGTTTTCGACGTCGATAGAGTTTTCGTATTCGGCTACTTTTTTGAGATCGATCGCGAAAATACTATCCATCACAAAAACGTCGGTCGCCAAGAAAAACGTCTTCCATCCAAAAACTATCGAGCACAGAATCTCGGTCGACTTAGAAAAACTTCTTCTTCCCTCCAACAACTTCAGCGACCAGTTTTCCTGCAAAACAGCTTTTTTTGCGACAAACCAAGTTTTTTGCAGATAACTGAATTCTGGTGAAGGAACGATGTTTTTGTGAACTACTACGAAAGCCGAGAAGGGCCACCTATTTCCGACTTCTACTTTTTGACTTCCGACTTGAAAATTTCCGACTTGAAAATTTCCGACTTGAAAATTTTCGACTTCAAAATTTCCGACTTCAACATTTCCGACTTCAAAATTTCGGACTTCAAAATTTCCGACTTCAAAATTTCCGACTTCAAAATTTCCTAAATCTGTCAAGCTACTGAGCATGCTCACTAGGTCTGCTTGAACTGAGCTTCTTTGAGCTAGTTAGACATGAAAAATGTGTTAATCTTCTTCCGTATCCCATTTCTGGTATTATTGGTGTTGATAAGAATCCAAGACTCGTCATGTGTTTTGCCATCATATACAGCAGCACTTCAACCTAACAATGGCTTAGGAAGAGATGACTTGATCAAGAATTACTTTCAGCAAGATTATACCAACGTTGAGATCGCTGGATTTCTAGCATTATGTCATGGGATTATCATCGATCTCAGTTCGAACAATCAAAAGAGTTCTTAAGCGATTACATCTCAAAAGAGCTAGTGTTATACAACATATATTTACGGATCTTACTGATACTGTTAATTTCTGTGTATTCTCAAAACACTTCTGGTTAAGACAAGTCAATACCATTAAGACTTTAGTTCATTATCTCTAGAACCAGATTGTGTTCTAGATCATGCAATTTCTTATTTTCTTCTTATCCAGTCTCCTCCTATTTTGGCATAGTCCCCACACAATTATCTACCACACCCCAAGACACTATACCTCGTCAGAACTTCTTATTCCTATTTCCCACTTACAATGTTTAGACACAATCAGATAACTTATAATTATTACTATCCAACAGTGTAATTTTGTTGCAGTGTTGCAGAAGTTAACTAAATAGAATCTTTAGATTACTTGTACGACTTAGCTGCATATTTGATAATTGTAATCTAGAAGCACATAGTATATAGCCAATCACAAACCTAGATCAAACTGACATTGATATAATGATAGACAATTAGTGCGCGTCACTATAAAGATGACCGCACTTGTAATTAGTCCTAGCCAGCCAGAGCTTGATTAATTCGTGCCATATTTCAGGAGTTAGAGAAAAGTTCTGGGTCATTTTTTTATGGGCGGCAAATGCAATTCAATCCATACATATTGAAAGAAGGAGACGAGGGAAGAAGAAAGTAAAAATAAAAAATTAAAATTAAATAAAAAAATAAAAAAATAAAAAAAAAAAAAAAAAAAAAAAAAAATAAAATAAAATAAATAAATAAATAAATAAATAAAAAAAAAAGAAAGAAAGAAAGAAAGAAAGAAAGAAAGAAAGAAAGAAAGAAAGAAAGAAAGAAAGAAAGAAAGAAAGAAAGAAAGAAAGAAAGAAAGAAAGAAAGAAAGAAAGAAAGAAAGAAAGAAAGAAAGAAAAGAAAAGAAAGAAAGAAAGAAAGAAGAAAGAGATAGATAGATAGATAGATAGATAGATAGATAGATAGATAGATAGATAGATAGATAGATAGATAGATAGATAGATAGATAGATAGATAGATAGATAGATAGATAGATAGATAGATAGATGAAGATTTAAAAAAAAGAAATGAAAAAAGGAATGAAGAAAGGAAATGAAAAATATGAAAATAAAGTGAAAATATCAATATTTGGTACACAAAATGATGAATAAATAAAGGAAGGTATAAAAATAGGGTGCAAGGGGAGGGGAGGGTGGCTAAGTAGGGAGGGGAGGGAGGGAAGGTGGTTTTGGACAAGGCAAAAAGAACGACCATGGAGAAGGGATAGAACGTATAGAGTGAAGGAATAGATAACAAGCAAATAACAAATAAATAACAGACAAAACCGAACGCAATTGATGATGCTTGCAAGGTTGCGAACACGCGCGAGAGAACAAACAACGGCTACCGAGGGAAGGAACGGGAAGACCGTGACAGAAAAAATATATAAAACCGTGGAAGGAGATGGGAATTAAAGCTAGAACCAAATTTTGAAGTCGGAAATTTTGAAGTCGGAAATTTTGAAGTCGGAAATTTTGAAGTCGGAAATTTTGAAGTCGGAAATTTTGAAGTCGGAAATTTTGAAGTCGGAAATCAAAAAGTAGAAGTCGGAAATAGGTGGCCCTTCTCGGCTTTCGTAGAACTACACAGGTTTTTGCGTTGGAAAGAGTTTTCGACGTCGATAGAGTTTTCGTATTCGGCTACTTTTAGGAGATCGATCGCGAAAATACTATCCATCACAAATGTCGGTCCACCAAGAAAAACGTCTTCCATCCAAAAACTAACGAGCACAGAATCTCGGTCGGCTAAGAAAAAATTCTTCCTCAAAAAACTTCAGCGACCAGTTTTCCTGCAAAACAACTTTTTGGGACAAACCAATTTTTTGCAGATAACTGAATTGTCCTAAATGTCATGTAATTATCTGTAATTATCTACGTCACAGTGCGCGCGAGCGCAGTGTGTGTACGAGTCCTTCTAATAAACATGATGAACTAGGACCTCAAATCTCTCGTGTTACACTAACCGTGACACTGGTGCCGAAACCCGTCCTCATCGGACAACATGTCGGAAGACATCAGAAGGAAGAAGTCCGTACGAGGATCGTACAAAGGACATTGCACCCAGGACGTGAAGAAAGCAGAAAGGTTGATGACATCGGAATCATTCAACGAAGCCGAACTATCAGCGCTATTAGACAGACTAACAAGAAGAGCCGAAGAAATATCGCATATGGATTCACAGATAGCCCTGTCCGTGGGTGAAGACGAACTGGAAAAGGAAACAGAAGACGCCTTGTCGTTCCAAGACACGATAACAGACTGCAAGTTCAAGATCATGCAGGTTCTGAAAATGAAGCAACAAGAAAACTCGGTGAGCTCTTTCCATAATAGAAATAGCATAGGAAAAGCAGCCGCTTCGCGAATCAATGTTAATCTGCCAAAAATAAGCATCAAATCATTTAACGGAGACCAACTAGAATGGCTCACATTCTGGGACAGCTTTAGTGCAGCAATCGACGAAAACATTGAGCTGAATGACGTTGAAAAGATGAACTATTTACTAGGCATGCTCAAAGGAGAAGCAGCGCGCGCAATTGCCGGACTGCCGCTAACAAAAGAAAACTACAGCAAGGCAATCGAGATACTTAAAGAGCGCTTCGGCGACAAGCAAAATCTGACCTCTATCTAGGGCTTATGCGCCATCTAGCGAAACAACAAGCCTGCGAATATTCTATGACACTTGCGAAGCAAACATTCGCGGTTTAGAAGCTCTCGGCGTAACAACTGACTCATACGGCAGCCTTCTAATCCCAATACTCCTGAAGAAACTACCGGAATCTATACGCTGCGCGATATTCAGAGCGGATCAATCGGCAGACAAGTCACTCGACAAGTTGCGAACCACGCTCCGAAAAGAAATCGAAACCAAGGAAAAGGGCCATCTATCATCGATGAACGACCACAAAGCACATGAAGAAGAACCACTAGTACCAACGGCAGGAGCAATGTTATCTAGAACTCAACAACGAGCGCAAAACCCTAAACCACGCATTAAACCACGAAACTGCACGTTTTGCGACGGCAACCACCGTTCAGACAAATGTAACAAAGTCATAACCATACAGGAACGATACCAATCACTTCAGCGACAACAACGATGCTTCAACTGCCTGGGCGTCAATCACATAAGAGCGAAATGCTTCTCCAAGGGGCGGTGCATGAAGTGTAAAAAGAAACACCACACATCAATATGCGACGAAACATTACAAGATACCTCAAACGAAACAACGTCCCAACATGCGTCAAACGCAAAATATGAGAACGCAGACCAGAACGATAAGCCTAGCTCAGAAGGCAAGAAAACACACATTGGAGCAACACAGACCGCATCCCATCCAAAAGGCGAAATCCTGATGCAAACAGCTACGGCAAAAGCAACCGGCGATGGAGTGCGAGAGCTACAAGCACGCATCCTCTTCGACACGGGATCGCAAAGGACATTTATCAGCGAAGACATGAGAAACAAGCTAAACCTAAAAGCCATACGCCAAGAACTCCTTGACGTGACGACATTTGGCACACTCAAAAGCAATAGAAGGAAGTACGATGTTGTCACATTCACGTTACACGCGGAAAAAGAAAACCTGAGAATAACAGCACTCGCAACGCCAATAATCTGTCCGCCATTGTCGATCAAGATGAATAATTTCGAAATTCCCCCCGAACTAAAAGGTCTGAAACTAGCAGACAAAACAAACGGAAATCTGGAAGTGGACATCATAATCGGAAACGACCAGTTCGGTCAACTGATCACAGGTAAAATGATCAAAACAAGCAATGAAGCCATAATAGCTATGGAAAGCAAATTCGGGTGGCTTCTTTCAGGGCCCACTTCAAGCAACTGCAACAGAGACACAACGCGATGTCAACGAGCAGACATCCAGATGGTCGACACCAAGCTCGACAACACACTGACCAAGTTCTGGGAAATCAACCAAATCCCCCAGGAAAACGAAACTGACAGCTCAGTCATTAAAACGTTCGAAGAAACAATCCAATTTAACGCAGCAACGGGCAGATATAACGTCAAACTCCCATGGAAGAAAAACAAGAATGATCTACCGTCCAACTTTAACCTAAGCATGAAACGACTAATCAGTCTACAGCGAAGCTTATACAAAAAGGACCCGGAACTTATCAAGAAATACGATAGTCAACTCCTAGAGCAACTCCATCTAGGATTCATAGAGAAAGTCTCAGACTTAAATCATCATGAAGGAACACTGCACTACATCCCTCACTTCCCAGTGTTCAAAGCGGACAGTGCAACAACGAAGATGAGAATAGTATACGACGCCTCAGCAAAACTAACAGCCACATCGCCAAGTTTAAACGACTGCCTCCATACTGGAGCAAACCTCATGCAGGATCTTACAGGAATCCTCATCAGATTCAGGAAACACAATGTAGCGTTCACTGCAGACATCGAGAAAGCATTCCTGCAGATTGAACTCCACACTAATGTCAGAGACGCAACGCGATTCCTGTGGTTGAAAGACATCAACAAATCAGCGAGCGACCCAAACAACCTGCAAGCATATAGATTCTGCCGCGTCCTGTTCGGAGCAACGTCATCACCGTTTCTACTAAGCGCAACCATACAGTATCACCTAAAGCAGAAAAATACATGGATAGCCAAGGATCTCATAGACTCCATGTATATGGACAATGTAGTAACGGGCGCAGATTGCGAAGAAAAAGCTATAGAATACTACACACTGTCACGAAACTACTTACAGCAAGCAGGGATGAACTTACGCCAATGGGTATCTAACTCGTCAAGCCTCAACACAAAAGCAGGTGAAGACAACACTGCAGCAAGCCCAACAGTAAAAGTACTTGGACTTACATGGGAGGCAAAATCAGATACACTATCGCTTTCAGTCGAAACGATGATCAAAGAAATCCGAGTAATAGACCGTATCACCAAACGAATCGTGCTAAGTATCGCATCGAAACTATTCGACCCTTTGGGGTACGTCGAACCAGTTACCGTTAAAGCAAAGATAATGATACAAGAGTTGTGGAAGCAAAACATCACCTGGGATCAGGAACTCACGAACGACTGCAAACAACAGTGGTTAAAATGGCTTCACGACATCGAAAACCTGAAATCACTTCAGATACCCAGACGATACTTCAATAATGATGTCACCAATAAGCAACTCCACATATTCTGCGACAGCAGCCAACAAGCCTACGGAGCAGTAGCCTACCTGAGAGGAACATCAGGAAATAAAGTGTATACATGCCTGCTAATGGCTAAAACAAGAGTCGCACCTGTCAAGTCACAGACACTTCCTCGATTGGAGCTACTAGCAGCACTCGTAGGAGCAAACCTATCAGCATACCTCGTAAAAACACTACAGCTCGAGAAGGAATGCGAAATTACCTACTGGAGTGATTCACAAATAGTATTGTCATGGCTGTCGTCGAACAAGAAACTACAACAATTCGTCCACACTCGAATATGCAAGATAAAAGAAATCACAGCATCACACACTTGGAGATTTTGTCCAACATCGACAAATCCCGCTGACTTGTTGACTCGCGGATTAAACACAGCGACCTTTCATCAGAACAAAACTCTATGGTTTAAAGGACCTTCGTGGCTTATAACGCCAGAGGAACAATGGCCAAACATTCAAACACTAAACCTTCTGACAGACGTTGAAAGCGCACAAATGGGAATCGCAACTGGCAAATCGGAGAGAATCCCAAGCATACTAAACTTGATTGACATAACGAGATACAGCACCTTAAACAGCGCAATCAGAGCGACAGCTATACTTCTCCACTGCGTAAGCATTTGGAAACAAAGAAAAGAAAAACCGACTTTCACAAACGAAACCATGCTAGAAGCTCGAGGTATGCTGTTAAAAGACACGCAAAGAAGACGTTACGAGCAGGAAATACTCTTCCTGAAGAAGAACACCAAATCGAAGCAACCCGCAATCATACAGCAACTAAGACTCTACCTCGACGAAAAAAGGATCTACTCCGTTGTCGTGGAAGGCTACAATACACAGAGCTACCTCACGATACAAAGTTCCCAATCCTGCTACCCAAAGACAACTACCTTACTACACTGATTATCCGAAACATGCACGTGATGGTCATGCACGGCGCAGTACGTGAAACATTGACGCAGATAAGGCAAACATTTTGGATACCGCAGGGTAGACAACTTGTTAAAAGAATCATTTCAAAGTGCGTCACGTGCCGAAGACATGAAGGACCACCCCTTCGTTCAGTGCCAACACCACCATTACCGAAAGAAAGAGTTGCGCAATCACAAGCTTTTCAATGCACGGGAATTGACTACGCAGGACCTCTGTACGTACGTAACAAAGACCAGACATCAAGCAAAGTATATATATGTCTGTTTACCTGTGCTGCCATTCGGGCACTACACCTCGAAATCGTCGAGGACCAAACAACAGAGGCGTTCCTCAGAGCATTCAGACGCTTCATAAGCAGACGAGGCGTCCCAGAAATCATCATTTCTGACAACGCCCAAACGTTTAAAGCTGGAGCGCAAGAACTTGAAACATTAAAGAATAAAATCCTCGCAACTTCCGCATCACAACGGTTCCTCGCCAACAATGGCATCGCCTGGAAGTTCATAACAGCACGAGCTCCGTGGTGGGGAGGGTTTTATGAAAGACTGGTTGGAATGACCAAGAGATGTCTAAAGAAGACCATTGGAAAAGCTTCCTTAAACGTCATCGAACTCTACACAGTTCTCACCGAAGTAGAGGCAGTACTGAACAGCCGACCCTTGACTTACCCTTACGTGGAAATAAATGACGATCCTCCTCTTACCCCATCACATTTTCTATGCGGTCACCGACTTCTAACGCTACCAGACTCTAACGGTCAGGGAAGGGAAATCGATCCAGAATACAATCCATCTGAAACTTCAGCTAAAGACCTCAACAAGAGAGCCAAGTATCACGAATACGTCATCCAAGCCTTTTGGCGTCGCTGGCAGCAAGAATATCTGACTGGCCTGCGCGAGCAGCACAGCAAGCTACATCGATCTCCTGGCAACGCAGCTACAGTTAACATAGGAGACGTGGTACTGATCCATGACAGTACGCCACGTAGCCAGTGGAGAATGGGTGTCGTTACAAAACTGCACACCGGAATAGATGGAAATATCAGATCTGTATCACTAAGAGTTGGTTCTAGAAGGGAACTATCAAGACCAATCGAGAAGCTCTACCCACTGGAAATACAAGATGGAAGTAGCGAAGATGACGTAACAAGAGCGGAAGAACATAGCCGTCCCGTTAGACTCGCTGCCACCAAGGCAAAACAGAGAATAAAGGAACAATCACAGTGAACATTTAGTTTT
Source organism: Actinostola sp. cb2023 (assembly GCA_033675265.1). NCBI lineage: Eukaryota > Metazoa > Cnidaria > Anthozoa > Actiniaria > Actinostolidae > Actinostola > Actinostola sp. cb2023. Next base: position 15,811 of record JAUJYZ010001378.1, on the reverse strand, counting down.
ATGGTTACACTATCCTACTCGTGTCTTTATGTTGTATCGTATAATCGTGCCGGCCCGGGAGAGTGTCCTAAATGTCATGTAATTATCTGTAATTATCTACGTCACAGTGCGCGCGAGCGCAGTGTGTATACGAGTCCTTCTAATAAACATCATGAGCTAGGACCTCAAATCTCTCGTGTTACACTAACCGTGACATGAATTCTGGTGAAGGAACCATTTTTTTATGAACTACAGAGCTTCAGCGTTGGGAAGAGTTGCCTGCGTCGGTACAGTTTTCGTATTCGGCTATATTCCTTCAAAAAACTAACGAGCACAGAATCTCGGTCGAATAAGAAAAAATTCTACCCTCAAAAAACTTCAGCGACCAGTTTTCCTGCAAAACAGCTTTTTTGCGCCAAACCAAGTTTTTGTGCAGATAACTGAATTCTGGTGAAGGAACGATTTTTTGTGAACTACACAGGTTTTTGCGTTGGAAAGAGTTTTCGACGTCGATAGAGTTTTCGTATTCGGCTACTTTTAGGAGATCGATCGCGAAAATACTATCCATCACAAATGTCGGTCCACCAAGAAAAACGTCTTCCATCCAAAAACTATCGAGCACTGAATCTCGGTCGGCTAAGAAAAAATTATTCTCACTCAAAATACTTCAGCGACCAGTTTTCCTGCAATACAGCTTTTTGCGACAATCCAAGATTTTGCCATTAACCGAATTTTTGTGTGTCAGTGAACGAATTTTTTGTGAACTACAGAGCTTCATCGTTGGGAAGAGTTGCCCGCGTCGGTACAGTTTTCGTATTCGGCTACTTTTTGGAGATCGATCGCGAAAATACTATCCATCACAAAATGTCAGTTGTCTAAGAAAAGCGTCTTCCATCAAAAAACTAACCAGCACAGAATCTCGGTCGACTAAGATGAACTTTTTCCCTCCAATAACTTCAGCGACCAGTTTTCCTGCAAAATAGTTTATGGCGACAAACCAAGTCTTTTGCAGATAACTGAATTCTGGTGAATTCTGATCGATCGCGAAAATACTATCCATCACAAATGTCGGTCCACCAAGAAAAACGTCTTCCATCCAAAAACTAACGAGCACAGAATCTCGGTCGGCTAAGAAAAAATTCTTCCCTCAAAATACTTCAGCGAGCAGTTTTCCTGCAATACAGCTTTTTGCGACAATCCAAGATTTTGCATTAACCCAATGTTTGTGTGTCAGTGAACGATTTTTTTGTGAACTACAGAGCTTCAGCGTTGGGAGGAGTTGCCCGCGTCGGTACAGGTTTCGTTGGTACAGTTTTTCGTTGCCGGCGTCAGTAGAATTTTGGTAATCGGCCAGTTTTTTGAGATCGATCGCGAAAATACTAAAATGTCACAAAATTGTCGGTCGCCTAAGAAAAGCGTCTTCCATCAAAAAACTATCGAACACAGAATCTCGGTCGAATAAGAAAAACTTCTCCCTCAAAAAACTTCAGCGACCAGTTTTCCTGCAAAACAACTTTTTGGGACAAACCAATTTTTTGCAGATAACTGAATTCTGGTGAAGGAACGATTTTTTTATGAACTACAGAGCTTCACAGTTTGAGTTAGAGGGCTGGTTCATAGAATCAGCGTTGCGAGATCCACCAAGAACACTCCACCCTAGACGAGACTTGATTGCGATGGGTTCACTTGGTCTTCCCCTCCTAACCTCAAGAGGTATGAAAGCTTCACTCACGTTAGTACCAAGCAGGATCGATATCTTTTTCCTCTCAACCTCCGGAAAGGGTATCTGTTGTAGGTGTGGCCACTGCTCTGTACGGTTCACTATCTTCAAGTGCTTAAGAGGGATAGTAAGCTCTCTCACAGCCCAGGCGGTTTCAACATTTACGACGTTATCTTCATCTTCCTTATTCATTGCAGCTAACTTAAAACTGACTTTGAATGCTTGTTTATATATGTCATTTTCACTGACGGTGTTGAGGAAAAGTTCCCCTGGCTCTCCTTTAATGTTCAGTTCCTTCGTTAGAGAAGGGTCTATCAATATTACATCTGAGCCAGAGTCTATTAAGCAATATGTAGTGACCACATCCGAGTTGTTGTTGATGATCTTTAATGGAAGCACTTGCAGCATGACATCTTGTGCGTCAATTGTAGTCGCAGAACAGGATCCACTTGTACTGTTGGTCGGTGGCGTAGAGCCAGCGTCGATCCTGTTGTGGTTGTCACGTTGACCATTGCGTCCAGCTGTGGTATCAGTTTGGAAACCTGTGTAGTGCAGCAGGGTGTGGTGGCGCTTTCCGCAACCTGAGACCTGACATCGAGTCGAGCATTGACACGCTTTGGACATATGCTCAGTAGAACTTAGACAGTTAAAAACATATCTTCCTCGACTTAACAAAGTCATTTCTTTCCTTGGACGTTTTGATCTGAATTGTTCACAACGATAAAGACGATGAGATTTCTCACACATATAACACAGTTCCTCTCTCTTGGACGTCGTAGCGAGCGTCGTTACTCTTTGACTCGCAGCTCTTTGCCTTGGAAGATCGATGTTCTTTGGGAGCTTCGTAGTCGTTACCTCCGTCGTTGACTTTGAGAGAAAGGGATGGTTCATTACGTCTGCACGGTCTTTCAAGAAGCGCACAACATCCTTGAACGTCGGCATTTCCTGTTCACTACGCATCCTGTTTATGCTTTCCACGAACTTAGTTTGGGCCCACTTTGGAAGACGCGAGATTATTCTTTCAAGGTTAGCGGTGTTCATCTCTCGCCCAGGTAGCCCATATTTTCGAGCGTATCATAGGTTTCTTGGGCATCGTCGGCGAGTTGTCGTAAGGCTTGCTTGTCACTGTTTTGAATCATTGGGCCCTTTGTAAGGGCGTCTACGCACGCACGTACTACTTGTGAGGAACGTCCAAAGCGATCTTGGAGAGTCTTTAACGCACTGGCAAGCCCTCCAGGCAATGCCTCGTAGCGCTGCACAGCTTTTAGAGCCGGTCCTTCTAAGAACTGTAAAAGCAAAGTCATTTTGACTGAATCATCAAGTGGTCGAGATTCAACCATTTGGCGAAAACGTTGACGAAAAGTTGGAAACTTTTCGGGCGACCCGTCAAACTTCTGTACTTGGATCTTGGGTAAATCTTGCGTTATACTAATATTCGCTATCGCTGAGGCGATAGTCGTAAGAATGCCACCGTCATTTGTACACATGCTGTCACTGCCTATGGGCGTTGTCGTTGACTGCTTTGCTCGCGTAGACGATGACGAGGACACCGCATATACATCAGGGGACAACAATTCTGTTTGAGTCCTTGTATTATTGTCTTGGATGTCTTCACGCTCTTGGGGGACTGTGTGAGTACTCGCTTGAACGGGAACATCGCGAAGCGTACTCTGGGCACTTGTAGCTGTGCTGGCGACTGCAGGAATTCTTGCTTGAGTTGAAGTACATGATAACTCGTTTTCACTTAAACACGCGTGTGAGTTCGCGGAGACCTTTACTTGGGCTGAAGCACAATCATCCTTGGTAGACGGCAGGACTGTGGTCCTTGGCGTCGACTGTTTCGATAGCGTGTTCGACTCAATAAGAACGACGAGATTGAGCGACGATGTACAACACGACTTTATTCTCTAAGTCTAAAACTACAACGAGTATATGAAACCTGATACTTATGTCAATATCTAATTACATATTGCAACATCCTCCCCTTGAGGTTTGGACCCGTATTATAATAAAATCAATCAATCAATCAAAGGTATAACTGTAACGTGTTCATAGACAACTACTTAGTCAGTTGTCAGTAACAAAGTCATTTAAGTAGCTCGGTACTTTTCTTGTCCTCTGTGAACGACGGGGTGCTGTCTGCTCCTGTTCGATGTGGGTGTTGTCTTGGACTTCAGCTGTTGCTGGTGGGGGACGGTTCTGCTTGTCTGCATTGCCGCTTGGGTTGGGGGCTTGTTCTGCTGTTGAGATGTGGGCCTGTCGGCTGTCTGTTGGAGGCGGCTGCTCCCTTGACTTGTTCAGATGTTGTCGGTTGCGGCGGTAGGTTCCTCCATCTTGGCTCTCTACGTAGTACGACCTGTCATCTAACTTCTCCGTCACGATCGCTTTCCTCCATATTCTTTCACCTGATCTGAAGGGCTTCATACGAACTGTGTCTCCTTCACAGAGGGGTGGTAGGTCCCTTGCATTTTTGTCATATATGGCTCGCTGCCTTTCTTGGCGCTGCTTTAGTTGACTCTGCTCCTTGTCGGCGTAGTATACACGAGGCTGTAGTAGTCTTTTTCGTGGTTGGGAGTAATGTCTTCGTCCTCCGGTTCATGAGCCTCTGCGCAGGGCTTGTCTCTAGTCCTTGCGTTGGTGTGTTCCTGTAGTCCAGAATGACAGAGGGGTTGATACATAAGCCTGGGTTGTTGTTGTGTATGTGCCAGGGGCACTTGAGAATCTGAACGCGGATGGTTGATCAATAACACTGAGAACTGGGGGCACTTCCCGCAATGGGGGCGGGTTGTCACACGTGGACGTATAAGTGGCTGCAATTGGTGAGCCAGAACACTTGCGAACACTGGTGATTGATCAATGTTCAGCACTTGAGAAGTCTGAGGGACTTCCCTGGAAAGCACATCATGCATCGGGGACGCATTAACACGAAATTGGTTCATTAACTCCAGACCTTTCAACTCTGTCCTTCTCATCGGCAATTTGACTTCGTTCCGCTTCAAGTAGCGCTATCTCTATTTCAATCTCTTTCTGTCTTATTTCGAGCTCCATTCTCTTCATTTCTATTTGTACCGCCTTCCATCTCCATTCTTGGGCTTCCTGTGGTACAAATGTTACCTTGGCAAAACTCCTTGGCCGCCGTCAATTGAGCTCCTGATGCTTCGCTTGAATGCATATTCAACTCAACAGATTCATTTCCTCTAAACTCAGGAGTGAAAAACACTCCTTGAGGTTGCAGTATCTTCGATTACTCGACTATTATGGGATGACGTTAGACTTTGAATAAACAATCGAATATTCTCATCATACGATTGTTTTCTTGATCTTTGATTGTAATATTGGCTTGAAACTTCGTGATATTTATCACAGTTCACATCAAGTAGATCAAAATATTGATTACAACAAACAGAGTAGTGTTCCCAGGCACAATTAAGCTGTGATTGTAATATTTCTACCTTGGCGGCGTTTCTGTTGTCGAGGATTAACTTGTCGATTTCATTGCATATTCTTGTGATTGATCCTACGTATCCTCTTCTAGATCGGTCAAAACCTTCAATCTTTGCCAGTAGAACACCTTGTTTATCCATAACACTTGAATTGACGATTGGTTTTCACAATGTAATGTGTTGTCTGTTGAAGTGAGTCGTCATCGGATCAAGAGAATTCGACGCGGCATTAGATGCATTGGCTCAGAAATCATTTATTCTCCTTAAAGCCGGTTAACGCCGGTGAAAACCTGACAAACGAATTCACAACATAGTTACACACATATACCAGCTAATAAAACACACAAAGACAACAAGAAAACTTACCAATTGACGATACGACATGTGAAAAAGCACTCAACACACTACACACCCACGTCGACCTCGTGGAAACACACGGCACGCATGGCATGACGGGAACAAAGGTACAACGGAATGGAATGGAACACGGACACAGGACTAACAGAACACAAATACATAAACTTGTTGAGGATAAGCCTCAACACAGGTGGTGACCTCAACCAAGAACCAGAAGAACTTCAGATGCGTGTGCATCTCTTCGGAGGTGTTTCGTCACCCTTTGGGTTGCGGAAAACCGCCGACGACAACAGAACAGACAGTTAAACGTAACTTCTACGTGGACGATTGTTTGAAGTCCACAGACGGCGAAGAACAAGCTATTAAACTTGTCAACGAACTTCGGAGTCTCCTTGCAAAGGGAGGCTTCCGATTGACTAAATGGTTATCGAACTCTCGAGAAGTTCTCAAATCGATACCGGAATCTGAAACAGCAGGTTGCGTAAAGAACCTAGATTTAGATCACTTGCCTATAGAAAGAGCCCTTGGAGTTCACTGGGATGTCCACTCAGATGCCTTAGGGTTCAAGATCACCGTAAAGGACAGACCAGCGACCAGACGTGGGATTTTATCTGTCGTCAATTCTATATATGACCCGCTCGGATTTGTCTCACTGTTCATATTGCGAGCGAAAGCTATCTTACAAGATCTCTGTAGAAAGAAGTTAGATTGGGATGACGTCATCTCTCACGAATACTTAGAACGATGGCAATCCTGGCTACGAGAGCTACCTAAGTTAAAGGATATGAGTGTCAATCGTTGTTTCAAACCAAGGAACTTTGATTCTGTTGTAAAGAGTCAGCTCCACAACTTCTCAGATGCGACACAACAAGGCTACGGCGCAGTGACCTACCTCAGACTCGTAAACTCTGACGGTGACATCCATTGTGCGTTCGTCATCGGAAAATCCAGACTGACTCCAGTAAAGCAAGTTACCATTCCTCGACTGGAGCTAATGGCTGCCGCGCGCCACTGCCACAAGACTAAGCAGCATGATCTCACGAGAGATAGATGTAACGATCGATGATGTTATTTTCTGGACCGACAGCACCTGCGTGCTAGGTTACATTAATAACCAAGACAAGATCGGTTCAAGACTTTCGTAGCGATCAAAATCACTACTATTCACGATGCTACACAACCCAGTCAATGGAACTATGTAGATACGAAATCCAATCCCGCAGATGATGCCTCTAGAGGGTTATCTGCAGACGCTCTTATCCACAACAAAAGATGGATAGAAGGTCCTACCTTCTTATGGTTAACTGAAGACAATTGGCCTCAACGACCCGATGCAAGCATCGTAATACAAGAAGACGATCCTGAAGTCAAACTAGAAACGAAGGTTGTCTCACTGGCTACAAGCAGCAAAATAGATCCAATATATCGAATGATTCACCACTACTCTTCGTGTCATCGATTAAAGAAACACATGGCTTGGATTCTACGATATCGTGACAATCTTCTGCGTGCACGTCGCAAATGCAAAGAAAAAGAAGCGATCAAGTTTGTCACCAAAAAGCCTACTGCAATCACCACAGAAGAGATGCAACGTGCGTAACAGAGGTTCACAGGAATCCCAAGATGGATATGTACGAAGCGTTAGAGTCCAGACCAAGAACTCGGTGTTCAACCGACCTATCAGTAAGATTGTCTTACTAGAAGCTGTCGAAGTTGCCAACAAGATGCGAAACGCAATCAAGAATAGCAAAAAGAACTTAAGTGTCATTGTCTGAGAAAACCGGGCAGAGTTGAAAGATGGGGGTCGGCCGATTCCTTTCAAATTGTTATCATTTATTACCTATAGGAATAGATTAAGAATGGTTGTATTTAAAGTTTGGTTCAGGCTTTTGCTCGAAAGTTTGACCACCCCCCCCCCCCCCCTTGTTTTGCATCAAAATCGCCCTGAAAGACGCTAAAATTTCGGGTCACTTTGGCGCTCTGTAAAACTCATATAAAATGATTTTCTATGGTACATTTAGTTTGGTTGTAATATTTAGCCTATGTAGAGCTGGATTACATGCAATAATGGCAAATTTTCGAAAGAAAATCTTAATTTCACTTCGAGTTAAAAGTCAGTTGTCGACGGCCTTCGGCGGTCGACTAACTTTAAGCCATTTTACGGAGGTCCGTTCTTAAAAGTGCGGCAGTTGATTTTATTAATTTAGCCATTTTTAACAAGTTTATTCTTTCCTTTCTTGATTTCTAAAAACTCTTACTCGGATATTTTAAACGACTTCGCGTGAGCAGCCTCCGACTCTTCAAGGTAGTCGGCTCTTTTCCCGTCAAATTTTTGTTTGTTTATCGTCAATAAGTCGGACTTGGTTCTTCGTATACTGTCTTTTTTACCGCAACCCACTCTTTAGTGCTTTAAAAGACCTTAAAATCTTTCGAGAACATGATAAAAGGTAAATAGCTTCGTTTCACACATACTAATTACTCGGGCCCTTCCGAAGGAAGCCCGAGTTATAAAATGCGTTTTTCGGTAGTCGTCGTCGTAGTTTTTGTTCGGTGAAAGAATGACGAAAGTATGCGACGTATTTAATCGTATCGAGTTTCAAGATTACTCATCAGATTTAGAAAAAAACACACACACACACAGGACTAAAGTAGATTTGAATCTTAGTTTTGAAAGCAGCTGTAGATCTTCAAGCTATTAAAAGGTCAGGATTCTAGTTCATCGTTCAATGACTAGAAGTGGTAAAAGGACTAGAAGCTCGCTTAAAATATATTTAATAAAAACAAACGCGAGGGCGTTATCGGAACCATCTGACCTATGCAACCTCAAGACGTATCATGTTCGTACTCACCCGACTCATAGTCTCCCTCGTCACTCAACTGTCACTGATTGTCATGACGTCAGAGAAATGATATTGTATTGAAGAAGATGTCCTTGTTTTATTCGACGTTCGAACCGTAACTCGAACCCGAACTGGAACTCGATTCCAAACTCGACGTTTCGGGATCTGAAGCTAGAGAGGGGGCCTTTATAACACGAACTCATCAAAATCAAATCAATTGAACTCAAAGTCAAAAGGTAATCAAATGAAACTCAAAGTCAAAGGCAAATCAAATGAACTCGACACATACATGTATATACATAGTCTCCCTCGTCACGCAACTGTCAGTCATTGTCAGGTCTCTCCTCACGCAACTGACATTGTCCTTGTCATAAGCCCGAGTGTACGCTCATTGAGCGTCTTGTTAAGTCAATAAACACTCAGTCAGCCAATATCAGATTGTGTGACAGAAGTGTTTGATCGCGATTTTGCCGGGAAAACAAGGGTTTCAAGCTCTCTCTATGTACAACATATTACAATCCAATCAATAGAAATATATGTATTAATGCCTAGATGGATTTATTTAGTAAATATACCATTATTAAACTTTTGAGAGTTCGTCCGCAAATCATCATTTAGAATCTGTATGTCAACAGCAACACGTACTGAATGAATACTAATTATTTCATTGAACATGGTCATGCAATGACGGGTCGCGGTAAAACGCGGAAACAGAAAGTTGCGGAGAGCGGAAAGTTGCGGAAAGCTGCGGAAAGCGGAAAGCTGCGGAAAGCGAAAGTTGCGGAAAGCGGAAAGTTGCGGAAAGTCGGTAAAACGCGGAAAGCGGAAAAAATAAAATATTAAAAATATTTTTTTTTTTAAATATGGGAAAGAGGCACGCGAGGAAATGCTTTTTCAAGGTAGTAATGACCGGGGACAGCTAGGGCAATTACAAGCTGAGTGCGCTTGTTCCCGCTCTGGCCATAAGTACAAAACAATCGATGAAAATCGATCTATTTTCGGGCAATCGATAACAATCGATCAATCATAAGGCAATCGATCAAAGGTCACAGTTTTTGTTTCATCGATTGGTCATCGATTTCCAATATCAATCGATTAATTGATATCGATGATATCGATTTTCCGCATCGATTATCGATTTCATCGATTGCGTACACCGGGGTAATAAGCGGGACACCTACGCTAGATCCCAAAGGTGTTTACTTGCGTTACATAGGTTCGACCTTTCGTGGACTCGTAACCTGAGTATACTTAAATCAGTGGACTCGCGGAGATGCAATGGTTGTTGATAATGATTCACAAAAGCAAGATTATTAAATTGGTCACTTATCACGCTATGTCATCCTGCAATGAATGCATATCTTGCCATCACTAAGCCTAAGTTAGTTTCTCAATTTAAAGCATACCGCTTACAGTACCCATGAGTATAAAACTTAGAGGGACGACTGACATTCCTGCTTATTCAGGGACTTCAGGGGTCATACCATGTAAAATACTTGGGGGTTAATAGCCGGGTTAATAGTCATGACACTCAGGTATATAGCACTTTAAAACATAAACCCATGCACTTCTTAAATCAGAAAAGCAATTAAAATAAAGCGATCGAGAGCACATACCTGCATGCCTGGCATCGACGACCAGCATGTCAAAGAACGCAAAGAACGACCTCGTGTTTGCAGAGTAAAAAAATCCGATTCTCAGGTATCTGTAAACAGAAACTATCTTGATCTGTTGACCAATCAGCGTCGTGTTGCTATGGGAAAGTGACGAATTTACCATTTCTACCTACTCAGAGCTTTAGTGACGTCATGAACATGTGCTATCATTGACGTATCCCAGATCAGACCAAAGGTCGCCTGTGAATTGAAGGAACGGGGGAGAGGTAGGGATTGGTATATTTGTTTAGCTTTCCGCGTTTTACCGACTTTCCGTTTTCCGCGTTTTACCGACTTTCCGCAACTTTCCGCTTTCCGCAACTTTCCGCTTTCCGCAACTTTCCGCTTTCCCGCAACTTTCCGCTTTCCGCAACTTTCCGTTTCCCGCGTTTTACCGCGACCCATGCAATGACTTTGCAACAATATCGATATTTCTTACAACATTGCCGTGAAATAATCTGCTTCATTATCAATAAAATGGAATCAAAAGTTTGTATTTGATTTATCGCAGAGTAATTCAGGACAATTAATGGTTATTAGTGTTTTAATTTCAAGATTACACAGTCGTACAAATGAACGTTACTGAGTGGTTACCTGAAATAAATAATTGTTACAATTGTCTCGTGTGTATGAGAAACTCATGTGTTTCACTATGGATATATCGATCATTTGTTCGTTTTTCATCTGAAAGTTCACGGTGCAGTTCTGTTAGTAGGATCTGGGCTATACGGGGGCGTGCCGCTGGACAGGGTATCGTTTTTGACTGGGTATATAATGTACTACTGTACTTGCCGCAATGGACGGCTGATATGCGCGTCTTATATTCAATGGCAGTGTTGCGGCTAGTCTGAATGAAACAGAACATGTTCTCAGTACGACACGCACGTCAGTCAATGACGGCCGATTCTTCAATAGATTTTATAAACACTGAGAAACGTTGAGAAAATCTAGAGTTCGTTTCACTTCCGCAAATTTCACTTCCGTTAGTGTCACAGTGTCACAGGGATTTTTGAGAAAATCTAGAGTTGGTTTCACTTCCGCTAGTGTCACAGGGATTTTGAGAAAATCTAGAGTTGGTTTCACTTCCGCTAGTGTCACAGTGTCACAGGGATTTTGAGAAAATCTAGAGTTGGTTTCACTTCCGCTAGTGTCACAGTGTCACAGGGATTTTGAGAAAATCTAGAGTTGGTTTCACTTCCGCTAGTGTCACAGTGTCACAGGGATTTGAGAAAATCTAGAGTTGGTTTCACTTCCGCTAGTGTCACAGTGTCACAGGGATTTTGAGAAAATCTAGAGTTGGTTTCACTTTCGCTAGTGTCACAGTGTCACAGGGATTTTGAGAAAATCTAGAGTTGGTTTCACTTCCGCTAGTGTCACAGTGTCACAGGGATTTTGAGAAAATCTAGAGTTGGTTTCACTTCCGCTAGTGTCACAGTGTCACAGGGATTTTGAGAAAGAGTAGGTTCAATGGATAGTTCGTCACTTCCGCTAGTGTTACAGTCTCACAAGGATTTTGAGAAAGAGTAGGTTCAATGGATAGTTCGTTTCACTTCCACTAGTGTCACAGTGTCACAGGGATTTTGAGAAAATCTAAAGTCCGTTTCACTTCCGCTAGTGTCACAGTGTCACAGGGATTTTGAGAAAATCTAGAGTTGGTTTCACTTCCGCTAGTGTCACAGTGTCACAGGGATTTTGAGAAAATCTAGAGTTGGTTTCACTTCCGTTAGTGTCACAGTGTCACAGGGATTTTGAGAAAATCTAGAGTTGGTTTCACTTCCGCTAGTGTCACAGTGTCACAGGGATTTTGAGAAAATCTAAAGTTCGTTTCACTTCCGCTAGTGTCACAGTGTCACAGGGATTTTGAGAAAATCTAGAGTTGGTTTCACTTCCGCTAGTGTCACAGTTGTCACAGGGATTTTGAGAAAGAGTAGGTTCAATGGATAGTTCGTCACTTCCGCTAGTGTTACAGTATCACAAGGATTTTTGAGAAAGAGTAGGTTCAATGGATAGTTCGCTTCACTTCCGCTAGTGTCACAGCGTCACAGGGATTTTTGAGAAAAATCTAGAGTTCGTTTCACTTCCGCTAGTGTCACAGTGTCACAGGGATTTTGAGAAAAAGGAGGTACAACGATCTATATAGTTCGTTTCAACTCGAAAGTCACTTCAATAGCCTCGAAAGTCAGTTTTCAAACGAGAGTAGCTGTTACGTTGCGGAGCTAACAGTACGAAGATAACCCGACTGTCCTACGAAAATGACGTAGTTGGTTAACCCGTACATGACGATAGTACCACTATTTTACAGTTTTATTCAGTGACTACAAACAATGGTGTGAAGTAGAGCTTTAGCATTGATAAAATGTAGTAAATGTCTCAAAACATGAACACCAACCTTGACTTAGCACCATTGTTGACGGTTACTGAACAAAACTGTTACTGAACAAAACTGTAAACATGGTCTATGGTACTGTGTGTTCAGTGATTTGGAGTTGTTTCCATTTATATCATAAAAATTAAGATGATGTAGTGTTCTCCTCCAATTATCCCCACCCATCCCATTATCCTCATCCCTCCCATTATCCCCACTCCTCCCGTCCCCCCTCTCACCTGAGCTTTGATTTCTCATAGTTATGTATAAAATTTAATAACAGTATTTCTTATATTTCTTTGTAGGTTGAACTATATGTTTACAATATTTTGGCATAATGTGGCTTGATCTATTCACTATTGCTATTATCTAGGCAGTATGTGAACTTCTAAAACTCATTAATAATTCATGAGCAATTGGTCCAATCAGGGTTGTCCAATCGGTCACATGCATGGATCTTTATAGCCCGATAAAACACTGATGAATAAAACATCAGTGTTTTATGACTTATAAAGACACTGATGTTTAAAACATCAGTGTTTTTATGACATATAAAGACACTGATGTTTTATTCATCAGTTCTTTGTCAGTGATAGACTGCAAAGGTCTCAAGATTTTCTCAAAATCCCTGTGACACTAGCGGAAGTACAGGCAACTCAATGGTTGGTCACGTGGTAAGTGCTTTGAATGCATTGCGTCCACCATGTTTTTATAATAAGTTGAAGATGAAGTTATTGAAATTAAAGAGTATTTGCTACACCTGACGAAGTCGTACGATCGGAATCCTCATGGCCCACGTATAATTAGACCAGTTTTACCTTCAAGTCTCCAAAAGCGACCATGTGCAGCAGATTATCTACTTCCTCCCGTGATCTTGTGGGACCCATTGCTACAGTTTCCTGCCATGTTCTCTGGTAATTTTGCACTGCAATAACCTCAATCATGCAGATCACTGTGTCCCTCTTATTGCTAAGAGATGGAAAAATTGGTTTTTCTGACAAAGATTCGCCACGAAAGCTGTATGGTAATGACAGTGTTGTTTTACTGGTTAGTCGTGTTTACGTGTGTGATCATGGACACGAAGTCCTTGCTCACGAACCGTTCATTGTAGATAATATCCGTCAAGAGGATGTGCCTTTTTACCTTTCACATAAGAGTGGGGTGACTCTGGAACTCGCAAACACTATTATTTCCTTGGCAAATACAGGGCTGACATTCACTGAGATTGAAAGGCACGTCGCACAGCAGTACTATACTATTCTTCCCAGTAAAACTGCGACACTATCGATTTTGAAACGCCGCTCGTGCCAATTGGAATGTAGTCACGTGATGCACTTTTTTGTACCTCGTGATCACTTGTGGACGTACTTCGGTCCGTCATATCTCTCCTCACGCCCTGGTCATGATTGTATCTAGAAAAGGACGAAGTTGAAAACAAGAAAAGCTAAATCCCCCCACATATATCAAGCAATCTCTTTAGCCTTAAAAAAACACATCTACGGCGACATGCAAGGCACACTGAAAGTTGCTTTCTCCTGGGCCCCGGTCCTCATCAAAGATCAAATGATCAGTCATCGTGCCAATATTAAGATCGCAAAATATCTTGTCAATTTCAGGCGTGGGTGCCATCCGTTTTGATTGGTTGATGAAAAGAAAATAATTAGCAAGCCTAATTAATACACTTTTAACTAGTAGTGTTACTAATGCGACTTTTCTATAAACTTGAGCTTTTCAGACCGTATAGAAAATACAGCGTGCAACAAACTGGTTGTAGTAATTTTACTGTGGTTTATTTAATGAATTCTTGTCAACGTGTTCCGACCAAATCAAATCTTTAGCTTGGCTTTTATAAAACTCGTGTGCAAACGCATCACGTGGTGCCAAAAACTTGGTGTTCACGTGGTACAAAATTCACATCACGTGGTTAAAAAACACAGACGCAACGAACGCGGTAAAAAAATCGACTGTGTCGCAGTTTACTGGGAAGAATAGTAGTTGCTATTGGTTTAAAAGAAGGTAAAGTTAAAAACGCCGTGACACCATTTCATTTTAATGGACAAAAAAATCCCGACCTCGATGTTCCAGTGCACAATACAGAAACATTCCCAGACTGTAGAGGAATGGATTGAGCTACCGTCAAACGATATAATAATTGGCTGCTTTATTTTGAATTTTCGATGAAAACGAAAATTTTACACAAAACGAATGTGTGCCTTTTCAGCTATTTACCTTAGTGCAGACCATACTTTCAAAGTTGCTGCAAATATTGGTGTTACGTACAAAAACATGAACTTAAACCACACCCTCCCCCCTTGCCCCTCCAATCTCTTTACCACGACTCCGTGAAGCGCGAGCTATCCCTTCCACCCCAACCCTCCATACGCCCATGATCCCTTCCCTCAACTCCCCTTCACCCGCCAACCTACGCCCTCCTACACACACACCCTGCACACTCCCTTCCCTACCAGCCACTACACCACCCATAGTACTCAAACACCCCCACCCCTACCCCATAACCTTGTCTCAATGCAATAACCCAAAACCACAAACAACACAACAGCCGTCCTTCTTCTATGCACATACACATAAACATATAAGACTATGCCTTTTCCATACAAAACGTACGCTTGACAAACCGTTGTTTTGTCCATGCCTCCTTTCTCTCTGTTTCATCAACTCGCGCTACATTACTGCACCAAATCAGGACTATCATGTATCTCGATCCGATTTTCAGCCCAACGTCCAGCCCGTCTCTCTCAAGTTACGTTCAAGCGCCATTCCACCAAATTTCCTTGCTACCCTCATCCCATTGTATATCGCATACATTTGAACTTCGACATGGATCGCCAGCTAAACAACTAAGTTGCCCTCAAGTTAATATGCCCTTTGCGCCAAACAAGTACCAAAGAGTAAGTCCTACCTACCCACTCATTAGATGCTTATAGACACTCGCTACTTGTGTTATTCACCTCTATTTTGTCCCTTACGTACTAGTCCTCACGCAACGCTAGCGACGAACACGGCTCCCACGGTACCTCGTGTGTATTGGGCTTGACTTCGTAGCTGGGCTTAGAAGTATGAAATACCATTGATTCTATATCTCCACCAAGAATTTCAAGCTCACCGTTGATTAACTCTTGGTGGAACGGGTACTACTGAGTCCCATCTCAATCCACGGTGGGTTATATTTTGCGGTATACAGATCTTCACGTTCCTTCCCTCGGTAGCCGTCGTTTGTGCTTTCACGCGTGCTCGCAACGTTGCTAGCGTCATCAATTGCGTTCGGTTTTGTCTGTTATTTATTATTTAATTTTGCTTGTTGTCTATTCCTTCACTCTATACGTTCTATCCCTCCCCCATGGTCGTTCGTTTTACCTTGACGAAAACCACCTTCCCTCCCTCCCCTCCCTGCTTCGCCGCCGTCCCCTCCCCCTCCCCTCAACCTATTTGTA